>OX456985.1:145725671-145993171 GCA_949752695.1 Melanostoma scalare | reverse complement strand
GAAACTGAGGACAAAGAATAAATATTTGCAAGCAGATATATTTTTTCTTAGAAGATGTAAGAAACAGAATGTATTTCCAAATTTTATTCAGTAGAAGATTTTGTAAAAAAACTTTCAAGTTTGGAATTTACAACAAATGAATTGGAGTTGCTTAATAAAGGATTAAATTTTGCTTTGCAACCAACAAAAGAAAAAGCTAACCAAAGTGCTTTGATTAACATTGAAATAGCTCTGAAACATTTCAATGATCCAGATGATAAAGTAAGAGTAAGGTCCGAAGCTATAGATAAAATGAATTTTAACGATCTACCGAACATGACTGCTAAAATGAAAAATTTTAGAGGAGCAGCGAAAAGTTGAAAAGAAAAGAAAACTTCAGTTATCTTCAATAAAGCTGATAAAAGCAATAATATTGTAATACTTGATAAACAAGAATATATTGAAATAACTGAACAATTTGTAAGAACTGGACCTTATGAAAAAGTAATTTTTAATCCTTTACCAGGAATGATAAGGAGAACTAAAGAAGCTATCAAAAAAGCAGTAAAAGTTTTTAATGATCCTACTTTATCAAGGAAATTAAATGTTTCAAATCCAATTTTACCAAGATTATATTCTCAGTTGAAATTACATAAACCAGGAAAACAAATAAGACCAATTACATCAACAACTGGATCGGTTAATCAATTACATCAACAACTGGATCCCAATCAAATTCGAAACAGCAGCTATAAAAAATGGAATTGAATTTGCAGAAAAAGTAAAGAACTTAAAAATAGCTAGCAACGAGATTCAAGTTTTATTCGATATTGTTTCATTATATCCAAATGTTCCAATTGATGAATTTTTAGTTTTTCTGAGAAAATGACTAGAAAGAAATGCACTTAAGCCAGAAGAAATAAATGAATTTGTAATACTTACTAAACTGCGCATGGATGAAAATTGGTTCCAATTTAATGAAGAGTTTTACAGACAAAAATTTGGCTGCAGTATGGGATCACATATGAGCCCGTTTTGAACAAATTTATTTATGTTGCATAAAGAAACTGAAATGAAAAATCAAGTAAATTTTCCAAGAATTTGGTTAAGGTATGTAGATGATATATGGACGATAATCAAAAAACATGAACTCCGACAGTTCATTAACAAATTAAATAAAACTAAATAACCATCAATCAAAATTGCCTATGAGGAAGAAATTGAAGGGAAACTAAATTTTCTGGATTTAAGTATAATTAGGAATGCAGACAATTTCGAATTGGATATATACAGAAAACCAACGAATATTCGAGATACATTACATCAGACTCGTTCCATTCCTTTGAACATAAGATGTCAGCTTTTCACTCAATGATTTTTAGAGCTCTAAATATTCCAATGACAATAGAAACAAAAATAAAAGAACTCCAAAAAATTAAAGATATAGCCAAAATTAATGGATATACTGAAGAGTTTATTGAAGATTTAACAATTGCACATAGAAGAAAACAGGTATTGAGAAATTATACAACTTCAGATCTAATAAGGAATGAAAGAAATGAAGAAAAGAAATATTCAAAATGTTTTTTCTATCCAGAGATAACATCTAAGATAAACCCAATCTTTAATAAATATAATATCCGTATGAGTGAGTGCAGCGAAATAAAAATAAAAAATCTGATTGGAGGATCTAAAGATAAAACTCAACATCTTCAAA
This sequence comes from Melanostoma scalare, assembly GCA_949752695.1. NCBI lineage: Eukaryota > Metazoa > Arthropoda > Insecta > Diptera > Syrphidae > Melanostoma > Melanostoma scalare. Next base: position 145,991,475 of record OX456985.1, on the reverse strand, counting down.
AATCATGAATTTATTCTATCGGATGTAATGATTGTGCAAAAGAATATATAGGATAGACAAGAAGACCTACTCTAAAAAGATTTAAAGAACATTTTGCACATCTTAAATATAATGAAAAAGAAAAGTCAAGTGTTGCAGAACATAATGCTAGAAAATAGTCATAGTTCTAGTTTGCAAAATTTAAAATTAATAAGAAATGTAAATAGGAATAATGAATTAGATGCTTTTGAATTTTATTACATATTTAATCTTCTTTCCATTTCCGGCGTTACGAGTAGTGATCTTGAAGCGATCACAACTCTCCCACTTTTCTGCTTCACACTAGTGATCCGCCTGTGGGGTACCTACGCCGCGTTGACCTCAGAAAGCGTCGGCAAGCCTCCCGGTGTTGGATTGTTCCATGTCTGAGGCCAACCAAATGCTGCTGTTTTTGCAATTGCTTGTACCAGGAGTGTTTTTGCCTGGCTTTTCTTTTTCGTCGCGAATTTGTTGAAACGTTGTACGATATTGCCTTTTGGACGGGGTTCTGCGGATCTCTCCTTTGAACATGACAATACCAACTGAGCCGGTCGTGCTGAATTTTGTCCAAGATGGTACTTTTGACATGAAAGCTTCCACGGATCTTAATACTTCTAATTCGATCAAGCTTTGTTACTCCTGCTGTCATCCGAAGCATCTTCATTTCGGCTGCCGTCAATTTGCTCTCATACTTTTTGTACATTGTCCAACATTGTGAACCGTATGTCAGAGCTGGACGGACAACTGCTGTGTAGAGTCTTCCCTTCAGCTTAGGGGCATTTTTCGATCACAGAAGATAGTGGAGTTTTCTCGCCACTTCATCCACCCTACGCTTACTCGATGATTGATGTCGTCATCACAAGTTGCTTCACTATTGATCATAGATCCCAGATATTTAAACTTTTCACACTTGGGAAGCACATTTCCATTCAAATAAATGCCTGGAATAGGCTTGTCTGCATCAGAAAAAGGGCAGAACAGGTATTCAGTCTCTAGCGCTAATACGGTACCCATTTCCTTCCAGAACATCAATCCAAACGTCAAGTGCTCGTTGCAGGGATGTAGGATCCTCGCTTATGATGGCTCCATCGTCAGCAAAGAATAATTGTTTTACTTTATTGTCCGTTACTTTTATTTCGAGCAAATAATCCAGAACAGCAATAAAGAGCAGTGGACTCAAGACACTTCCCTGATGTACACCTACTGTTATTTGGAATTCTTCGGTGACTCGAGCTGGGCATCTCACTTTTGTAACTACTCCCTCGTACATGTCCATAATTATTTGCACATAGGCTTCAGGAACTCCTCGGTGTCTGAGGGCCACCCATATCAGATCTCGTGGTTGTCGATCGAATGCTTTTTCGAAGTCATCCAACACAATATGCAAATCCTCTAAGGCATCTCGGTGTTTTTCCATAATGATCCTTATACTTTGGATTGCGTCTATAGTTGATTAACCCGCGACAAACCCGCATTGGTCATCAGCCTTATTATTTTCCGCAGTCGGATATCCAAAACCCGCTCAAAGATCTTCATAGTGTGGGACATCAACTTGATCGAAAGATAGTTGTCACAGCTTCTGGTATCTCCCTTTCCCTTGTACATTGGAAGAAGAAAACTTTCCCTCCATTGATTAGGCAAACTGTCACCTCCCGATGTCTCCCATATTTTTCCAAAACTCATATGGTACCTCGTCTGGCCCAATCGCTTTGCCTTTTTTGGAGTTCATTTAAAAACAAAAATAATTTCATGAATAATGATGATCGACCAATCAAAGATTCAATATTCAAAAAAAAATTTCAATAGATTCAACTCAACTCAACTGTAATTTTGTTAAGAAACATTTTTGTTTATTGTTCGTTTTTTGACAAATAATTTAATTTAATTTAATTTATAAATCTCACTGACGATGGAAGCATTGCTTCTGAAATGTGCATTTGAGGAAATATAATAAGTGTTTTTAACTGTTGAATATTATATTAATCTTTTTATTTATTACAATTCACAAAAACACATAAAACAAAATATCAAACATAGATGCTAATTAAGTCAAATCAACAAGTGTATATCTTATAAGAAAACCAAATCAAATTACTAGCGGTGTTATGTCCAGCCAGCAACTTGACTTTTGTTCACTAACGGAATCAACACCGTTAATCGACTATCCGCCTAACAAACCCACAGCCTCATTGACTGCACACACTGCCCAGATAAGATAAGAGATTATCAAATCAAAGAAATGTGTGTAGTCACTGAGACTACGAGAGTGATGTGGGGGAAGAGACGATGGAGAGGTAACGCACTTAGTGTTTGGGCTATTGAATAGTATATGGACTTTTTTTTTTGTTTTGCACTTTCACAGCACAGATTTTATATTGCACACGATTTTATTTTTACTTTACGCGGCGCGGCTGGAGAGATTTATAATTATGAATATTTTTGGTTGTTTTGTTTGGATTTTTTTTTTTTTTTTTTGGTTGTTTGGGGTGGTAGGAGGTGGCACAGGTCGGGAATTCTTCGGGCACTTAGCGCAGTGCGTGTTGCTACGATGAATGGCAGATCGACACTATAGGAACTAGGAACCAGTTAGGACTTTACTCCCTCCTGCACTGAAAAAACTCCTCAACTTCAATTTTTTGCAATTGCAAAATTGGGTTGTTTTGTTCATAAGCATATATATTGTATTAGTTGTCGAGGCCAATCGTGCTCCAATGTTCAATCGCCAGTAGAAGAGGATTCTTACGATATATGCGAGGAGACTTCTGATACATCGCTCTTTGAACAATTTATTTGCACCCAGCAGGAAGAAGAAGAAGAAAATAAAGAAGAAGAACAATATCAACAAGACAGTTTGGATCATGTTCCATTAGAAATGTTTCAATCAGACGAATAGTTTTCTCAAATTGCTCATTACTTACACCGCTCTCATCCATTACAATAGTCATTACAATAGTACTATTTTGAATTTAATACAATAGCTTTTACCTCAACAGAACCACAATAGATAGCGGAATAGGCCTACCGGGGAAACCACGTAAAAAAAACGTGCCATGCAAATGTACACTACCTCACGGATGGCGCGGAAACGTGTGCATTGTCGAAAATTAAGCTTTTATACATTTAAATTACTTTCTCTCTGTAACTTGAACTTTTTCTTGATCAGTCTATTCAGAACTTCCTTACCATTAACATCCTAATTGTATTGCCTTAAATCACTTGCCCTAAAATCACTTGCCCTAAAATATTAAAGTTATTAAAGAATTAAATTGCTTATTTCGTTAAATAGATAAGATCCTGTTTCCCTACTAATCGGGAAATTTATTTCAGTAAGATTGGTTATAATTTTTGCATTGGTGCCGAAACCCGGGACGAGAAACAATAACGGGAGAAATAAAAACGTGATTTATTCTAACACAATCGATAATGGATTTGGCAAGTCGCGCTACGTATCGTGGGCAAGTTACAAAGATCGTAAGTACCGCGTGCGAGTTCCTAAACTCAAATGAACGATTCATTTAAGATGACCTCGATGTTTTAGATGCCATTTTTTTTTTTTTTTTTAATTAACGCGCACATCAAGGGGTTATGACTACCCTTATAATGTTATAGAACACAGTGCGAGCATTTAGGAAAATAGGAGAGGATTTGAAAGGAGACACCGATGCACGCTGCTTTTGAACTTTTGTAAATCTCAATGCAGGGGAAATAAAGAGCCAGGTAAAGCATTCCACATTCGGGTGGTGCGACTGAAATACAAATCTCTATACTTGACTATACGTCCGAGGTTGGGCTCAAGGTAAAACTGATGAGCATCCCTAGCGAGGCGGGTATTGCGGCTAAATTGTTTCAGGGGAGGAATGCAACTGGCTATTTCACTAGAGCACTGTTTGTAGAAAAGCGATAAAAGAGACAGAGGCAGGTAACGTTTCGACGATGTTCAAGAGAATCAATCGATTCTACGATTGAACTATCACCTATCAATTTTAACGCTCTATTTTGTACCCTATCAAGTAGGCACAAAGATGTTTGAGAAGCACCTGACTAAATATGGGAGTTATACTCCCATACGTTATAGTTTAACGGAGCTCTGGGGCGCACCAGCATTTATGAAGTGGGTATCTGTTTGGAACTGGATGGAAACATTTAGAACGAAAATAAACAATACTAAATATACGTTCCACAAAAATGTAAACATAAACAAAAACATAGAATGTATAGAAAATTAATGAAGTTACTATACTTAAAGTCATATGACTAGAAAAGTTCTAGAAATAATATAACCAATTTTCAAGTCACAAAGTGAAGTTGTGTGTTTTCCTTTAAATACTTTTTTTCCTAGTTTTTTTCAAGTTAATCAAAAACCTAGTCGGAACATTTTGGTCCTTCAAAGCCGTTTTTACGAACAATATTTTAAAAACATTTAGTGTGTGTGTGAAGACAATAACATTTAAAGACAAAAAGTGTGTGAAGTGCTGAGTCGTTTTACGAACACTCTAGTGCACATACATATATATATATATATTCATATAAAAAGAACTCCTACAGAGTTTAATAAGTAAAGTTCAAATTTTTTCAAATTAAATTTGCTTAAATCTAAAAAAAAAAAAAAAATCGCGCGCGATAAAACGCCATTCGATTAAAACGTAAGTTTAAGACTTAAAACTAGAATTGCTGCAGAAGTCGACACATCAAGGACTACAACTACAAGGTCATCCAAGGTTGCCACTGCAAAGAGAAGAAGAATTTAAAGTAAGTTCGTTCTTGTTGTGTACGTTGTTTTATAAATAAATAGTTTATACCAAAACATACTTTAAAATGTCGAATCCTGCTCTTGGTTCTTCTTTGTTTTACGGAGCTCTCCAAAAAAGTCTCCTGGAACAAATAGAGAGGAATTATAGGAATTTTAAAAAAGAGCCCAAGGCACGTCGTACCCGTGCAATTGCGAGTAGTCGTTTAGCCTTGCTGGAGGAAAATATGGCGTCCGCAAAAATCTACCACCAGAACGTCGTGGGGGGTTCAAAGTTGGAAGCTGGAATTGAAAAGGAGGATTATTTGGAGGTTTTTGACAAAATTAACGACACATACCTGGACTATAGGTCCGATTTAACTGAATTGTTAGAGAATTTGTCTTCGGTTCCTGCATCCTCATCGCTGGCAGCAGGTCAGGCTGGTCAGAGTGTAGGCCAGTCAGGTATGGTCCGTACCGAATTGAGATTGCCAAAAATTGATCTCCCTAAGTTTAATGGGGAATATACAAAATGGCGGTCGTTTCACGACAGGTTTGATTCCCTGGTTCGTTCCAACAATAATTTAACGGACATCGACAAGATGCACTTCCTGAAGTCGAGTTTAGAAGGTGAGGCGGATCGTTTGCTCCAGCATTTACCTTGTGTCGTGGGTAATTTTGACAAGGCATGGGAGTTACTTACAGCGCGATATGACAACAAGCGTGTATTGGTAAACGCGCAACTAAAACTCCTTTTCAGCCAAAGGTGCCTTGTGAAGGAGTCGGTAGATGAGCTGAAGGAGGTAATCTTCACCTCGCAAGAGTGTATACATGCACTCAGAAATCTGGATGTACCTGTTGATCAATGGGACGTCATTTTGGTGCACATAGTGTATAACAAATTACCCGGTAATTTGCAGCAGTTGTGGGAAGAGAAGTTGGGGAACCAGAAAGAGTTGCCAAGCTGGAACGATTTTCTGGAGTTTTTGGAAGCACGCTTCAGGACGTTGGAAGCCGTGAGTACAGAAACAGCGCAACCAAGTTCTTTCAAGAACGATGTGAGGAGACCAACTGGTACGGAGGTGCGGAAGGTGTTTCATACGAAAACTGCTGCCAGAACGGAGTTTGTCTGCCAGTTATGCCACCAGAGCCAACACTCTATAAGGAAATGCCAAAAGTTCCTGAACATGAACACAGTGGAAAGGAAGCAGACTGCTCGACGCCTGAGAGTTTGCGACAACTGCCTTTCTTCAGGGCATTTTGCACCGAATTGCCCCTCGCCTGGCTGCTGTTACTTTTGCCAACAACGTCATCACACGCTTCTACATGTAAACTTAACCCAACACGCAGCTGTGCGCGCAAATAGCATGCCGTCGAGGACAACAACAACTTCAAGGGGTCAGAATGCAGTTTCTACGTCTTTTAACGCTAATGCACTGGAGTTTGAACCACGAGAAGTGCAACAAGCTTCTACAAGTGGCCAAGTTTTGAATTACCACACGTCGCATGGTAGCAGAACGCACCAGGTGCTTTTAGCGACAGCAATTGTTAAGGTGCGAGCAGCCGATGGTCGTCAACACCATCTCCGAGCTTTGATCGACCCAGGATCGGAAGCATGCTTCATCACTGAAGATGCAGCACAACAATTGCAGCTGAAAAAGCGACGTACCTTTGTCGAGGTGTCAGGGTTAGGGTTAGTCAGCAGTGGCACAACGCAAACTTGCGTGGATATTGAGCTTGCGTCATGCAACTCAACTTATGGAGGCGCGGTGCGGGCACTGGTCTTTAAGTCACTGACTGGCCATCTCCCGGCCCAACAAATGATACCTGACAAATGGCAACACCTCAAAGGGTTAACGTTGGCAGATCCCAATCTCCACGTTCCTGGACCCATTAATTTACTTCTCGGCAGCGAAGTATATGCTGATATACTCCTGCCAGAAGTGAGAAGACCTGCAGATGGAGTCGGACCAACCGCTCAGAAGACGCAGTTAGGGTGGATTGTGTTAGGGAAAGTTCAAGCGGAACATCCCCGGCAAATACGCAGTTTTGTGCAGACTGCTGACCTGAATTCTCAGCTGCAGAGATTCTGGGAGATGGAAGAATTGCCGTTCCAGACACATGAAACTGAGGAGAACATCGCATGCGACGCGCATTTCGACGAACACACGAAACGCCTTCCTGACGGGCGTTATGAAGTGAAGCTGCCGTTTAAAGGTGGATGTCTTCCAGCTATGGGATCCAGTAAACAGAGCGCGGTCCGACGATTCCTGCACTTGGAGAAGAGGCTGGAGGCAAACCCAACTCTTCGGGCAGATTATGCCAAATGCATACAGGAATATGCAACCCTAGGGCATATGGAAGAAATTCACGTCGGCGACTCGGTGTTGGCAACCCCATACCACTATTTTTTGCCTCACCATGCAGTTTTCAAGGAATCGAGTTCCACCACGAAACTGAGGGTCGTGTTCGACGCAACAGCGAAGACTTTGGATGGAAGTTCGCTCAATGATCGACTTTTGGTGGGTCCAAAATTACAGTCGAGCATTATCGATCTGGTTCTTCGATGGCGAGCCCACAGAATCACGTTTACGGCTGACATCGAAAAGATGTACAGACAGGTGTTGGTGGATACACCGGACACATATTATCAGCTGATCCTGTGGAGAGACGATCGTTCCTCTCCAATCAAGATGTTTCGGCTTAAAACGGTAACGTTTGGCACAGCAAGTGCACCATATCTTGCCATCAAAATTTTGAAGCGTGTAGCCGAAGATGAAGAATCGAACCTGCCGGAGGGCGCGAAGGTTGTCCGAGAGGACATGTATGTGGACGATCTCATCAGTGGTGCCGATACTGTGGGAGAAGCACGAACAAAACGCGACCAAGCGAATCAACTTCTGGCGTCCGCGGGTCTCAAATTACGCAAGTGGACAAGCAACGTGAAAGAACTCGTCGAAGACATACCAGCAGCAGATCGAGAATTAGACTTTGAGGTGCCGTTCAACATGTCAAATCATGTCAAAACCCTTGGCATCAAATGGTTCCCGATAGACGACTACTTTTCTTACCAAAATGTGCAACAGTCATCAGAAGCCACAACAAAAAGGTCAATGTTGTCCACCATAGCCAAACTGTTCGACCCACTTGGCTGGATATCACCATGCGTCATCACGGCGAAGTTAATGATGCAGCGGCTTTGGGAGCTAAGTTGTGATTGGGATGATCCGGTTCCAGCTACACTGAAAAAAGATTGGGATGCTTTTCATGGAGAACTTCCGATGATCGAGACGCTTCGAATACCACGCTGGACTCAGACAAGCAAAACCAACAAGGACATCGAATTACATGGGTTCTGTGATGCGTCTATGAAGGCATACGGTGCCGTAGTATACGTTCGTGTACTTGACAGTGATGGCAATATTCATGTCAACTTGCTTCTGGCGAAGACGAAAGTAGCTCCAAGTCAGCGTACGATCACGCTTCCACGTTTGGAATTTTGCGGAGCAGTAGTGTTAGCGCAGTTGATGCAGTATACGAAGGACGTTTTGGCTGTTCCCGACATCAAGATGTTTACTTGGACCGACTCAACCATCGCGCTCGCGTGGATACGAGCCACTCCCGCTTAATGGACTACGTTCGTTGCCAACAGAGTATCCGAAATTCAGCGGCTAGTGGGGATCGATTGCTGGGGACATGTCGCAACGCTTCATAACCCAGCCGATCTGGCGTCTAGAGGAGTGTATCCAGCAGAACTGACGTCATTGGAGACTTGGTGGATTGGTCCTGAGTTTTTACGCAGTCAATGGGCTTTCGATGTTCCGCATCAACCTGTTGACATCGAAACTGACGAGGAACGACGCCCGGTTAAGGCACTAAGTGCTCAAGTCACTCAGGATGATCGTATACTTCAAACCATCTGCGACTGTTCGAGTTTGTTGAAGGGGATTCGAGTTATCGCCACATGTTGCCGTTTCGCAACAAAATGTCGACGAAAAGCAGTTTCTGATGGCCCGCTTAGCCCAAGCGAATTAGAAGCAGCGCGTATCATCGTCGTGAAGGCCGCACAGAAGGAGATGTTCAAATCAGAGCTTCAACAAATCGTAGAAACATCGAAAATACCCAAGTCACTCAAAACTTTGAACGCATTCGTTGATGCTGAAGGACTTTTGAGAGTTGGAGGACGCTTGGAGAATTCTCTCCTCCCCTACGACGCGCAGCATCCGATACTACTTCGAAATAGTCACCATTTTACGAACCTGGTTGTCAGAGATGCCCATAAGAGCACTTTACATGGCGGCATCCAACAGATGATCAACTACATCCGCCAAAAATATTGGATTGGCCAGATACGACGAAGCGTGAAGTATCAGCTTCATAGATGCACTTCTTGCTACCGGCAAAAGGCATCGGAAATGCAGCAGTTGATGGCGAATCTACCTGCACCTAGAGTCCAAATGTCACGACCGTTCAGTCATACTGGAGTTGACTACGCAGGACCCATCGAAATAAAAAGCTGGAAAGCTCGCGGAGCTAAAATACTGAAAGGGTATTTTGCAGTATTTGTCTGTTTGGCAACAAAGGCCATTCACTTGGAAGTAGTGTCTAACCTGACTACCCAAGCATTTTTAGCAGCATTTCGACGGTTCACGGCCAGGAGAGGTAGCTGCAAACAAATCTACAGCGATTGTGGAACAAATTTCGTCGGCGCTAATAACGAATTAGCCAAAATGTTGAAGGACGCGAAGCACGATTGGAACGAGATTGCCGAAAACCTAGCAAATCACGGAACAAATTGGCACTTTATTCCCCCAGCTTCTCCACACTTTGGTGGATTATGGGAAGCGGGAGTGAAATCGGTGAAGTTCCATTTAAAACGAGTTGTTGGAACCGAAAGGCTAACTTTTGAGGAGCTCACAACGCTTCTAGCTCAGATAGAAGCGTGTCTGAATTCGAGACCCTTATGCCCACTCTCCGACAGCTTGGATGATTTGAATGCGCTAACTCCTGCGCATTTTCTCGTAGGCGAATATTTGCATGCTGTGCCACAAGGCGAACTCAACAACGACATCACGTATATCGACCGATGGAAAAAGGTACAAGCGCTGGCGGAAGGATTTTGGAAAAAGTGGAGTTCCGAATACCTTGCACGGTTGCAGCAACGTCCGAAATGGACTCATGTTCAAGAAGCTCCCAAAATAGGAGACCTAGTGTTGCTCAAGGATGAGCGGCTTGCACCGACTTACTGGAGTCTTGCCCGAATTGAGGACACTCATGCAGGAACGGATGGTCTTATACGCGTTGTCACCGTGAAGACACAAAACGGAAACTTCAAACGACCCATCGCGAAAATTTGTTATCTACCGTCCAACAAACACCAAGAGCAATCGGCGTTAATATAAAAATTAATTTCTAAATTACAAGCGGTTTACCGAAACATTTCAAAAGCTATGCTGTTTTCAAAGCATAAAACTCTAAATCAACAACAAAGGAGTATACACTGGTTTTCAAAAATATGGAACAATATAAATTCTAATTAAAATTCAACAACAGTTCGTTCAAAACGGAACAACAAACCATCAATGATGCCAGAGTCTTTTTACGAAAACTCACTTATCATTACTTCAAAACTTGAACACAAACGGATATTTCAAACAAATTTAAAACACAGCGCTTCAGGAATCTTTTCATCGAAAAATTCGCTGAAGCAACAAGGAATTAATCATAAACAGGTTAAAGTGATCCTTTCTTCGAAAGATCATTAGCCATATAATGTCAACACAACGATCACTCAACACAACATGCTTACACTTCAATCAACACATCTTTAAATATCCTGAAAGCTGTTCAAAGGGAAGAAAAATCAAACAAGAACTTTTCTAAAATCATCTTTATTTAAGATATCATAATTTACAAAAATTGCACGAAAGGAAATCAAAGCAGTTCATCTTTAATGCTGTGCTGCAACAACGCACACACAAGATCAAACTCAAAATATAAAATGAACTGCAAAACACAATTTATTATGAAAACCTTAATATACAAAATAAAATTTTAAAAATACATCAGTTTTAAAACATATCTACATGTTCAAAGGGAACATCGTAACCAGAACCGAGAAACACCGCACGGCGAAGTCAAATTCCCGTCGGCAAAACAAAAAAAAAAAAAAAAAAATTGTCATCGACAAGACACATTTTAATAAAAACTTTCTTGTGCACTGCAGCAATGCATACACTATTAATAATATTAAATCATACTCGTAATTAAATAAATTAAATTATCAAAATAAAGGCAATTAAGCAAAACACAAAATGCACTGCCATTTTTAAAAGCAAAAGAACACGATCCACATCGAAAAATCAAAACGCGAAATGTCAAATGCCGTCGGTATATGCATTTGACCATTTTGCAACACTGATCTGATTAATTTTGAGTTTTGAGATCAATATACAGTCCACTGGCAACTTAAAACACACAAGGTTAACTTCACTTCAATATAATATAAGCACTCCTAAAACTCAACAAACTTTAAAAACGTGAATTGTTTTCATAAATTTTCATCGAAAAACAAATGAAATACGAGTTTGTTTACAAAGCAAAATGTAAACAAAAATCCTAGTTGGAACCGAAAATGTCCAACTAGAAAGAGACCGAAATCGTAGCAAGTCTCAAGCAACAAATAAAAAAGAATTCTACACACACACATTCACACATACACACAAAATCGCGATCGCGAAAAATCGATATAACGCGCGACAACGCCACCAACAACAACAACAATATTAACGAATATATATGTACATATTTCATGCATAATATTTATGTAATTCATATTCGGATAGAATAATAAAATTCTAATTTTAAAAATGAAAATCGAAATAAAAAACGAACAAACCACTTATCAGCTTAGAATGTGGGTTAGCACACATATTCCTTCCATCTCGAAAACAAAATTTCCAACATTACATAGTTGCGGGAAAATGCAACGCAACTATCTCCACATCCACACTGATACGATACAAAAAAAGAAACCAGATATCATATTCCAGATATCATATTCAATTAATTTCAAATGATCACAATTAAATTAAAACCTTACCATAAAAAAAAAAAAAGAAAATAATCGCGATTAAATTTGCAAATAGCATGTCGGCACCATGCTCGCGAAAACGAACTTATAAATGAACAACACCTACACCATACACCAATTAAGTAGTACACTACTCTTACGCATTGGAATGTAAAGCACACACGATTGAATGAAACTTCCAATTACGCATACTATTAATACAGTACATGTCTGTCTGGTGTCTCTTGTGCATTGTACAATTGTACTATTCTTTCGTGTTGTCCATTTATGTTTTAATTGAATGTACTAATTTTTCTTCGTCTCTTTTCATGTACACTATGAGAAAGAAGAGTAGCACCATCAGTTAATATTATACCAATCACGGATATCACCTAAATGTCAAAGGCCATCTGTGGAGGAGTAGCGGAACGTCGTCGGCGGTGCTGCAGTGCAGACTTTTGGACAGGGTGCACCATAAGCAGATGGATTTTTGGATTTTTTTTTTAAACCATCCAATAAAACTTGTTTTGAACGGTCGGAAAGGTAATTTCTAATCCAACGAAGAAGAGACTCATCGATACCAAAAGCACGCATTTTCGATAAAAGAGCCTGATGCCAAACTCTATCAAATGCTTTAGAAATATCAAGCGCATTAATCTCACTTTCTCCAAAACAATGTACAGATTGGCTCCACTTTTCGGTGAGATAAGCCATCAAATCACCAGTGGACCGTTTGCTACGAAAGCCGTACTGACGGTCATTAAGAAGCTTTCGTTCTTCAAGATATTTCATAAGTTGACGGTTTATCAACGTTTCCATGACCTTATAAAGAAGGGACGTGAGTGCAATTGGACGGTAATTTGAAGGAGAGGAAGATTCGCCTTTTTTAGGGACCGGCTGGACAAATGCAGTTTTCCATCTGCTCGGAAAAATCCCAGCAGAATAGGAAAGATGGAAAAGTTTACGCAGTGGTTTTGCCAGCGTAGAAGAACACCTCTTCAGAATAACGGCGGGGATGCCATCTGGACCAGCGGATTTTTGTATGTTGAGATCTTAAAGGACTCTCGCAAACGAGCGAGTTCGAAAAAATATCTGTTTCATCAAAGAATTTGCAGACTCGAGCTCAGGTGGAGCCAATATGCTATGAGGAAGTGTCGAGTTGGCAGCAAATTGAGCTGCCAGCAAATTGGCTTTGTCGATGGAGCTGACATACGGAGAGTCATTGAAGACGAGCGTTGGGACCGATGACGTGGTCGAGTTCTTAATGTACTTGACAAAAGACCAAAAGTTTTTGCTTCCTTTTGGACACAATAGTATTTTTTGCCTTACTTTTTGGTCATGTAAAAACTTAGCCCTTTGTATTTGAGCATCACAGAAATTTCTGGCCCGTTTGAACAAATTTCGGGTTTCTACAGTAGAGTTATCTTTAAATTTTCGAAAACTACTTTCTCGATCCCTAATCGCCTCTTTACAGCTTAAATCGAACCACGAATTTTCTTTGGGGATGTTACTTTTTGTTCTGTGAGGAACAAAATTTCTCATGCCGTTGAGAATTACGTTAGATATCATATCAGCTGATGCATCCATTGAAGAAGAACTAATCGTTTTCTTAAACCGTTTGTCAGTCGCGCATGAAAGTTTGTGCAAAGCAAATGCTGAGGTTCGATCTTCCATCAAAACTGATGACTTTGATCGAGAAGCAGATTCTACAGCTGATTATAATGGCAAAGCTGTATCAACGATTGCACGACTTCAATTGCGTTTGAACAAGGTAAAAGAATATCAGAGGCAGTTTTTATTGTCATCAGTTCCAATTGTTGAAGGTACAGCCAACGACGGGTCCCTTAATACCGCCAATATTTCAGCACATAACGTTACCATACCATCTCCCATCAAAATGCAAGCCGTAAAGCTTCGAAAGCTTCATCTTAAGAAGTTCTCAGGCGACTACAAAGAATGGATTCCGTTTTGAGAACTGTACAGAAAACTTGTGCATGATAACCCGTCTCTTTCCACCGTCGACAAGTTTAACTACTTAGAAGTTGCCTTGACTGGTAAGGCAGCGAATACTCTATTAGGGCTCACCCCAAGCGAACTCAACTATGAAACTGCAATCATCCTACTTAAGGAAGAAAACGGAAATAAAAACAAAATAGTCGGTCATAATATGCAGTGCTTGTTATCAATTCAACCAGTTCAATCAAAAATTTACGCTACAGGTTTAAGATGTCTTTACAATTCCGTTTTAGCTTCCACTCGATGGTTTGCAGCTCTCGGAATACCAGCAGCAAACTACATATTATGTAATGCTAAAGGGTGTATTACTTCGTTGCATTCCCAACGATTTGAGAGTAGATTTCCACAGATACTACACTAACTCTTCCGATAGTTCTCCAGAGGGTGAGGCAAATACACGAAATGATGATAACGACATCTCATCCAAAAGGTCAGATCTATCCTCGACTAAAGACATTGGGGATAAGCAAGTACGGCTTTTACTGAAATTCATTAAACGAGAAGTGGAATCATTAGAAAAGGCTTACGAAGCCAAACAATGTTCAACTCGTGCGCAACAACTGCAGGTAATTTCAAAATCGAAACCGGTAAAAACAGCTGGGAATGGTCGCAGCCGAAGTGAATGACAGTAGTTGTTTTTTCTGTAAGTCCCCTGATCATAATTCTGTTGATTACAAAAGATTTTTTACGTTGCTACAAAAAAAAAAAAAAAACAAATGCTGAAAGAGGATGGGTGATGTTACCGGTGTATAAGAAAAGGCCATTACTCCAAAACGTGTAAAAAACGGTTCCAACTAGTGTGCCCAAAGTGTAACGGGCGACACGCAACGTCAATGTGTGACCCTTCCTATACACCTTCTGCCGGTAAGAAAAAAAATGGTTCACTAATATCATCACCAAACTCTATGACGTCTTCAATCCAACAGTAGCAATCAACTAATTTGTACACTACACACACTCATAACGCTCTATCGCAACAAAACAACACCGTTTACTTACAAACGTCATTTGCATTTGCTTCGAGAAAAAATTCTAGTGTGTCATTGAATGTGCGAATGGTTTTGGACGGTGGCAGCCAAATGTCATTTATAAAATCTAGCGTGGCACGAAAACTCAATTTGGATATTATCGGTGGCGTACAAAGTCCAAACATAATACCATTCAGAAGCAATGGGCCTAGACATAGCATGCAGTGTAATAAAGTACAAGTAGTATTGCGCAATCAATATGACAATAGAATTGTTACTTTAGAGTTAATTGAAGTACCCGAAATTTGTTGTTTTATCAACGCCTAATAATTGTTTAAAATCCTTAAAAAAGTTGCAGCTAGCCGATGTGTGTCTCGCTAATGTCCAAGCGGAAAACGGAATTAGCATACTAATAGGAGCCGATAATTATTGGACTGTGGCAACTGGACAACACAAGAGGATTACACCAAATTTGACAGCAATAAACACTGTCTTTGGATGGACTTTACAAGGTAGGTCTCCTGTCCAGTCTCAAAATTCAGATGCAGTAGTGAACCTTGCTTATGTCACTTACTTACATGTCTGTCTCTGTGGGGATTTTCAACAGTTTCGGAGTCTCGAGACTCTTGGGCTAACAAACGACGAACCGAGGAGTACTAGTCGACCATCAGAGCTGAGTCTTGAGTATCCGTATAGTTGAAGGTCGTTACGAAGCATCGCTGCCATGGAGGGATGCTAACAAAGGGCTTCATGACAATCGCATGGGGGCACTTTATCGAATGCATTCCCTGGCACGTAAACTAAGATCATCAGAAAAACTAAAAGAGTATGATGCCTCAATTCTGAAAATGATAACGGGTGGTTTGGCTGAACGAGTGGAAGAGGATTAACAAAACAAAAGGATCGAGTGTACTACATGCCCCATAGACCGGTGTATCGAGAAGATAAAGACACAACAAAGCTTCGCATTGTTTTCGATGGTTTGGCTCATGCAGCGAATCATATTTCGCTTAACGACCACTTAGAGGTGGGCAACAACCTTCTGCCCGAAATTTTGACGGTCTTACTTAATTTTCGTTGTGGAAAATTTGGATTGACTGCTGATATCGAAAAGGCCTTACACCAAGTAGTTTTGGCTGCACCTGATCGAGACAGCCACAGATTTTTCTGGTTTAAGGAACTTTTTAATCCGAATGAAACGCGTAAAGATTTTTCAGTGCAAACGTATCGCATGACACGAGTGACATTTGGTGTAACAAGCAGCCCCAACATTCTAAGTGAAGTAATTTCTAAAATCTTAGACGATGGAGAGGAACAATATCCTAAAATAGTCAACATTCTATGCAGAAGCTTTTACGTTGACGACTTCGTGGCAAGCGTGAACGACGAGAAGACAGCAAACGATATAAAAAGCGAAGCAGTTCAAATCATGAAGGCCGATTTTATGAACCTTCGTAAGGCCGTCTTTACCCTTTTGGCGGCCCTGGGCACTATTCTAAAATGGGGCCCCCGTATGCTAATATAAAAATCTTATGTTGTTTAATAAAGGTATACAGAAAATCACACAAATTTGAATTAATATTTATTCCTTAATTTTAAAATAATAATATTTTTTTAATTTCATCAAAAAGATAAACAGTTATTGCAGCGTTAAAAACATAAATAAATGTAAACATGAAAACAAAAAAAAAAATTTCATATACATATACCTATATTCAAAAATTAACAAAATTTAAATAACAGAAAACTAGATAAGTTATTCAGAATGCAATTTAAAAAAAAAAAAAAAAAATAGAGTGGCGCTACAGAGCGAGGAGCACCTGGGCCTAGCGCATTTCTCACAACCATGCCTTGTGAGGGAATGGAGGGGACCTACAATTTTATGACGGATCCGAACGGCTAATTGAGAAAGCGCTTTTCATGGCATGAATTTACTAACGGAGGACTTGCCAATTCCTCGCAAAAGGCGATACCCGGGCCTCTGCTGGGATTTGAACCTCTGGGTTAGCAGGTGGACGTGCTAACCATCGCACCACTGGTACCACAATTCAATTTAAAGAAAATTATATTGATATGCTGAAAGTGACAGACTATATTATTATTTCTGGCAAAAGAAAGAAATGTTTAATGAAGGAGTCTTTTTCTTCATTTGAGATTAGCTAAATCAATTATCACATCTTAAAAATCGATGCCCCTGAGGATGTCGCTTTCGATTGACCTCAGAGACAGATTTGTCAATCTTTCTTGAATCATTGTAGTTCTCAATGCGTTTTCTATTCTTTTCAACCTTAAAGGAAAAAGAACAAGAGGGAAAACCATTACGTCTCTTGCCCCGCAAATTCCATTTGTTTACATTGTTGTTTTTGTAATCGCAGCATCCATCTGTGAATACGTGTGAGCTGTAGCAAAAAGGCACAAAAAAGTTGTGGAAGTAGTAGTAGCATACACACACATGTATGTATATATTTATTTAGCATCAGCTATTAATTATTTACAATAGTAACTTTTAATAATCTATATAGGTATCTTATGAAAAATTTTAACAAAAATTTATTTATATGCTTAAAATAACTAGTTTTAATGATTTTATTAGCTATAATTGGCTTTCACATGCATAACTAGCTTTCTTTTAAAAGCGATCACATTATTTTCGGATTTTAAATCACTTGGCAAGGTATTATATAACTTGAACCCCATATACAATAATACATTTTGAGATCTTGATGTTGTGCAAAATGGTAATCTAAAATTTCCACCACTTCTAAGGTTATATGGCTGTACATCGGCAGCATAAACTATGTGACTAGATAGATATCTTGGTAACATATTGTTTTTGATTTTGAATATAAAAAATAGCATATTCATTATCGTTCTTTGATTAATTGAAACCCATTTTAAAGTATTTAACATATACTGTATATGAGTTAGTCTGTTACACATCAGAATACATCTCATTCCTCTTTTTTGTAGTTTTTGTAATCTATTAATCATTTGATTGGGTCCTAAGAAAAGTATCGTTGAACAATATTCGAAGTGTGGTTTTATCATTACATTATATATTCTTATTGCACATACCAATAAAATTTTGCGCCTTATCCTTTGGAAGAACCCGATTTTCTTAGCAATTTAACTGCAAACATAATTTAAATGAGCTTCAAAATTTAATTTCTTATCTAAAATTACCCCTAAGTATTTTATCTCTTCAACTTTCTGAATTATTTCTCCATTACTTATAATATTTATATATCAGAAACACCATTTATTATAATTGCCTTTGTTTTGTTTGTGTTCAGCTTCAATTTATTAATTTTTAAATAGACCCCTACTCTATCCAGATCAGCATTTAGTTGATTGATGCAGTCATCCGCAGAATTTCCAGAAACAACAGCAAAGTATCATCCTCAAAAAGCCTGGTTTTAGCAGCACCTTCTCCAAATCGTTTATGTAAATTATGAAAAGAAGAGTTCCCAACACTGCTCCTTGAGGTACACCCAACGTTACATCTAGGACACTCGAAAAGTCATCAGATATCTTTGTTCTTTGAGTTCGATCTGACAGATAACTTTTGAACCATTGTAGTTCTCCTCCTCTTATTCCGTATTTCTCCAATTTTAGTACAAGTAAATCACGATCTACTGTCTCGAACGCCCTTTGCAAGTCCCTATAATAGGTATCTCTACAAATTGGAATGCTTTTTTTATATCTAGACACACCTTACTATAATAAATTTTGAGCCTTGCATTGTTGGGGTGTTTCTTAACTAGTGAACAGAGCTGTTTTTTCTTATTTATTTTATTAAGTAGCAGAACAGTCATCCACTGCTTAAGACACTTTGACTTGTTTTTATTCGTAACCACATTCTGACTACAGTTAGATAAATGAGTGTGTAACCTGCTAAGAAACATGTCAAAAGCAATAGATGGATCCTGTGAAAGAAAAACATCATCCCAAAACTCAAAGTTCAAATTAGTTTTCAGACCTACAAAATCTATTTTATTGAAATTATTGCGGCAGGAATGCTCAACTCGCGATACTTTGGAATCAAACTGTATACTGGTTAAACTATGATCTGTTATGCGCAAATCATAAGCCTCTACTTTGTGATTGATGGTATTATTTCTGTGCAGCCTTAAAAAAAATATGGTTTAAGCACGACTCAGATCGGGTAGGTTGATTTAAAAGAGAATCAAAGCCAAAAGAAGACAAAAGCGATAAAAAAATTATCAGCATCGACAGAGTTATACAAAATATTAATGTTAAAATCACCTAACAAAATCATATTCTTACATGTTTTTTTTTTTTTTTTTTTTTTTTTTTTTTTTTTTTTTTTTTTTTTTTTTTTTTTTTTTTTTTTTTACAATCTAAGTTTTTATTGAAAAGCTCATTTGTTTTACAATATTTGATATATACAATTATAAATTCTTAGACTAACATTATTGTTTTAAAATCTGCGAGCACAGATGGGGCTCTGCTTCGTTAAATTGGCGGGTTTTATACATTTTCATTAAAAAGATATCTATGTCTAACATTTACTTGTTTCTTAAATAAATAATTGGTATGTTCTCGTCGGCTTGAGCAGTGCTGACGGTCGTTGGCTGTAATGTTGGTGGGCGAGGAATATTAGTTGGATGGTCGCTTCGGTCCTGGAAGCTATTGTATTTCCACTTTTTTGGGTCTCTTGGTGTCTTCAACCTCTGTTGTGCTGCGTTCCTCTTCCTGCAGCGACGTAGAAGTCTCCGAAGCTGTCTTCTTGCGACATTCGAAATGCTGGATCCATTATGGATAGCACCTGGAGATATCGGTCGTCGGGGGCTGCGTTACCTGCAATTATATTAATAAGAGGGCTGGGATGGGATGGTATTTTCCTCAGTATTTTGGTGCTGAGGTTGTGTAGGTATTTGTCTATGGGAACAATTTTAGTTGTTTCGTAGAGTCTTTCATTGCTGTAGTAGCGGACTGAATTTGGTTTTCTATACAAAGATGTGCAGTACCGAAGAGCCTTGCGCTCGAATACTTGCACTTTCTTCATATATGCTGGGCTTATTGTGTACCATATAGGAAAGCAATAAGTTAGTATAGGACGAATTAGTTGCTTGTAAAGCAGAAGTTTCGTTCGTGTTTGGAGACCACCTCTTACTTTCATAAGAGGACGAAGGAGAGCTAAGGCTCCGTTTGCCTTGCGAAGAGTGTGTTTAGCATGTTGGTTAAACTTGAACCTTTCGAAGAAATGAACTCCAAGGTATTTAAAGCTTTGCTTAGGTGTGATAATTGTGTTATCGGGGAGTGTCAGGGACAGGTGTTTGCATCTTGTGGCTATGCCATTACGCGAGGGATTCCTAAGGCCGAGGCCACGCAGTCAGCGATAAGCGAGCGAGCGAGCGACTGAGCGACATGAAAAAATTAAAACAAATGAAATTGCATTGAACTGGCCATGCATTGAGCGAGCGATGGGCGATTTTTTTAAGCGACTGAGCGACGTCGCTCTGTCACCAAACTTGTTCTAATTTTTAGTTTGTCGCTTAGCGTCAAGAGCAACAGATAGAGAAGATACAACAAATATAAACGTAGGGCTCTTGACAACGGCATTTTAACAACTAATCGCTAAAGAAATGTCGCTCACGAAACGAGTGGCCCGTCGCTCGACTTTGTCGCTTAATCGCTGATCGTTCAATTGCTCGCTCGCTTATCGCTGACTGCGTGGCCTTAGCCTAAGGCAGATTAACTCTGTTTTAGTGGGATTGATTTTAATTCCCCATTGTAGGTAGTACTCCCAGAGCGTAAGGATGTGTTCCTTCACTCTACGGAGAGCTATTTCTGGGCTTATGGATGCACTATAAGTGATGGAGTCATCAGCATATAGTAGGTTTTTTGTCATTGGCGTGTTTGCTGGTTGGTCCAGGGTGAAAAGATTGAAGAGGTCAGGTCCAAGACGTGAACCTTGGGCAACCCCTGCGGAGATGTTTTTGAATACAGACTTGGTATTTCCTACTCGTACGTAAAATTTACGGTTGGTCAAGAAGCTGTGTATGATTGTGATAAGATGTCTAGGCAAGTGAAATGATTTCAACTTGAATATCAGACCATCTATCCAAACGGTGTCAAATGCTTTTTGAATATCAAGCAGACAGGCTACTGTCACTTCTTTTTTGTTAAGA
The DNA here is from genome assembly GCA_949752695.1 of Melanostoma scalare. Classification (NCBI taxonomy): domain Eukaryota; kingdom Metazoa; phylum Arthropoda; class Insecta; order Diptera; family Syrphidae; genus Melanostoma; species Melanostoma scalare. The sequence continues at coordinate 145,970,520 of OX456985.1, read as the reverse complement.
GCCAGGGTTGTATCTGCGTGAAGCTTTAACAACGGGTCGAAAGTGGAGTGGGATGCTTTGAACCCAAATTGGTTATGCTGCACTATACCCATTGAGGAGCATAGTGAGCGAAGTTTGTTGAGAATTAGCATTTCAAGTAGTTTGCTGAGGTTTGGGAGGAGCGAGATAGGTCGAAAACTGCTAACAGAATTCGCCCCTGGTTTCTTGGGAATTGGGAATATTTCCGCTATTTTCCATTTACTTGGGAAATAACTGTTATTAAGACAGTTATTGAGAATAATCGTAAGAATTATAATCGCAGTCGGAGGGAGTTTCTTGATAACAAAATTGGAAACCTTGTCAGGTCCCGAAGATTTTTTGGAGTTACCGCATTGGATTGAACCGTAAAGGTCAAGCGGGTTTGTGAAAATATCATCGGTTGTTGTGAAGACTGATGAATTTTCTTCGTTGAATGTTGTGAGCGGCTCCGGGTTTTGTGAAACTAATAATGAGACTTCATTGTTGACGTTTGAGAAGAACTCAGGTAAATGAATGGGTGGAATGGGTTGGAAATTGCTTTCGAAGAAGTCTGCAAAAGCGTTAGTTTTCTCTTGGTCGGATGCAAGAGTGACGTCATTGTGTTGCAGTTGCCCAAGTATAGGAGATTTCTTTCCTACAATTTGGTTAATTTGCTTGAAAGTATTCGGACCTGGTTTTATGACGTTAAGTCGTTTTCTGAATTGGGAGTCGATATAGGTTTTGGTGTTTTGGTCGATGATAGTACTGAGACACTTGAGTTGTGAGAGGACACTCTGGTATTCATCTCCGTGGGTACTTAAAGTACGGTGAAAAATTCTCTGTAGAATTTTCCGAAGTTTTTGCCTATATTTATACATACTTTGTATGTGTTCGGGTAAGTCTTTATACTTGGATTTGAGATCTCGGGCTTAGGCTTGCTCTGCAATTGTACTGGCAATTGAGCTTTCAATGGAATTGATTGCAGAATCAATGTCTTCATTTTGTAGCTTTTCCGTTAAGGAATTCTGGAAAACTCGCCAATTGATTTTTGCGTAATTAATATATTCTTGCTGAGGAGTAGCTAGAATATTAAAATTTGTCTAAAGACGAAGGTTTAATTTTACAGCTAAATGATCGGAGTCAGATACAATTGCAGTGCAGAAGAAGTTAGTTAGTGTTGGAATTCTACAAACTAAGTGAGGTGAGCACATGAAGAAGTCAAGTGTCGAAGGGGATCGCGGAAATGTTGGTATAGGTTGAGAGACAATCTCGAAAGAGTGGTTGTGGGAATTATCACATAGCCAGTCAGATATAGCAACTCCTTGGGGAGTACTCAGGGTATCCATCCAGAGTTGGTGGCGTGCGTTGAAATCGCCTCCAATTATGAATTGGGTGTAATTTTGGCAGAATGCGTTAAGCAAATCAAGGTCGTGTCTAATGTCAGCGCGAGATGCAGCGCATTGATTGTACAAAGATATCAGAAGGATATCTTCGTTATTTTCGAGGGGTATGACTACACAGGTTACTTCAAAAGTAACCAAACCTTGGATAATAACCTTACGGCACTGAAAAGTAGATTTTACTAAAACGGCAGTGCCAGTTTTAGCGAGATCTTTGTCTGTACGGAATAAAGTGTACTTTTCAAAGTAAAGCCGATGTCTCGAGACTAATCTAGTTTCAGAGAGAAAAACGACGTCGGGTTTATTTCTAGTAAGGAAGCTTTCAAAGGAAATCCGTTTAGGATGGGATACTAGAGAGCCAACGTTATACGCGATAACGTTGAAGTTGTTTATTGTCCTAGACATATTTTAAAGCAGAAGTCAAGAAACATATGTTTCTTGCCGGTTTCGTCTGGACATGCCTCATAGAGGGGAAGAAAATCAGAGATTTTCGAAAGGAGCGTCACAAAGTTGCAACCAAAGAATTTCTCTGAGTCATTCAGGAATGAACTCGTTGTGGTTTTAACGCCACTGGTAATGGTTGGTTTTGAGGTTTTGGGTTGCTCGGGGCGAACAATGGGAGTTGGTTTAGTCTGGGGCTTGGTGTTTGGTCGAGGTTGGGTTCATATTCTTACATGATCTGATCTCTAAGAAACCTGAAAACTCATTTAAAAACGCATTTACTTTACACTTGTGTAATCTGTAGATACATACAAAACAGTAAAGAACATCAGAGATTTCGCAAAAAACCTCAATAACATCAGCACTTTCCATTTTTTAATTTTTTACTTCGCATACTTTTAAGTCACTTCTGTAAAATACAGCAACGCCTCCCGCTGAATAAGAATCATTACAATAGGGCTTTTCGCGAAGCTATCTCTTTCTAATTATACCTCGTACTTCTTAAACGTCAAATTATCACTTGTATGAAAATATTGCTGGCGGCAGTACGTAGAAATATGAAATATGTAGTTTAAATTAGTTTTTCAAAGACGTAGGTTCATGAAAAAAGGAAAAAAATTGTGTTTATCAAAACTGTGACGTTTTAAAAACAAAACAATATAAAAGTGTTGTGAAGATGCCCGCGAATCGCTGTCTAAAACAATGTTATAACCATACAATGAAGACAGAAATCCGTAGATCCTATAGTTTTCCTCGAGTATAAAACAGAATTTCTAAGTTCTCTCAGAGGAAAGGCAAGAGGAAACATCTGAAACATCTGAACACTAAATTGGCTCGTGTCTGTTCCAGACATTTCATTTCAGGAAGGTAAATATCTGGTTGAAGGTTGTATACAAGAAGTAGATCATTAACAAAAACTCCAGGGAAGAATGCAAAACTTTTGGATAATCTAATTCCAGATTGGGTACCAAGCTTATACACGCAAAAATTCAGAAATCTAGATAAACAATACCCAATCTGTATTTAGATTGTTCTTACTAGGAGTTCTTACTATAATCAAGCATCTAATATACCTTGTAACCATGTTTACATAGGTACCTGAAATGAAATGTGTGGAACAGAAACAAGCCAATTTAATGTTCAGATGTTTGATAGGAGCCAACAACGGCCGGCGCCTTTCCTCTTAGCGATTTTTCAATCTAGGAGTTCTATTCCACAGTCGTGGAAAACTGAAGTCTACAGTTTTCTGTGTTCACTGTATGGTTTGAACCAATTTGAACACTGTTTCACACAACAACTCAAGGGTATTTTCACAACACTTTTATATTATTTTGTTCTTATGAGTTCGCAATTTCGATATACACACTGTTTCAATTTTTTTATTTCAAATTCACTTCACTAAATAACAATTCTGAAACAATTTTATGTTTTTGCCTAGTACCGCCAAGAATGTTTTCATACAAGTGACTTTAGCTGTCAATTTTTTTTTCTCTCTCTTTTGACAGTGACACTATCGCGAAAAGCCCTATTAGCAACAAATGTGTAATTAGGTAACCTAAAATCATAAATCTCATTTTGAAATATCCAGATTTCAGAGAGAAATATGATTTGAGGTAAATGATCCAGAGTTGCAAGGTAAGTGGAAAAAGATTCAAAGTTCGCTCTCATATTGCGAATATTTTGATGAACTACAGAGAAACCAGAAAACAATTCATTGCTTGGATGGTCTATGCAAAGAAGAAAAAAATTTATGTTATTAACTATTGAAGAGGAAAAACTGTTATTTACATTTGAACAAACCAAAGGATTGAGATTAGATGAACTAATATTATTATACAAATTTTAAATTGAATTAAAAAAAGAATTAAATTTTATCTAATTTGGAAAAATCTTCAAAATTGCTAATTTTAATTACCTTACCCCCTTCGATTTTCCTAATAAGAACAGTAGAATTCCTAACCCAAACAAATTTGCATTTGCTTCCATGTTTCAGCTAGTTCGCCCTCTTCAGTAAAGACCTTGTATAGGAAGTCAGGCTGTCATTAATAGGGCTGTTTTTTTGGGAGGCTGTCCGGTACCTTGTATTGTAAGTCCAAAAAAACGGTTCGCGTTTTATGTTTGATGGTTGGTATCCGTGACGAGTTGCCAAACATAAACAAACAAAATAGCGGTGTTCACAAAAGTATGAAAGTATTTTCTTGTGTTTTTTTTTCTCTGTTTACACGCTTGGGTTCAGTTCACTTGAGAGTGAAAGAGAACAAGTGCGAAAAACTTTTAAATGTCGGTAATCCGCTAAAATACATTACTTAAAAGTTTAGAAGTTCAATACTTATATTTTAAAAGTGTCTTAAGAAACTAGACACAAGCGGATACTTGTCTGTATAAGAATCAACTTCCGCTTCATGGTATATATGTAACGAATAACGAAATCGAGTTTACTATTCCTTAATGGTTAATAATTGTAGATTAAATAAGTCTGGAACAGATGGCGCTTTTGTTGTTATTAATCATAGATTGCATAAATCTGGAACAGATGGCGCCTTAAGCGAATTTCTTTACAGAGAACTGTAAAACATTGTCCCTTGCACCTCACAGATGGCGACCTACAGCAACGCGTGGCCGCGTCTGCTAGTAATCAATAAATAAATCTATTTTAAGATAAAACGTAGTAAATACTATTGGAAAAAAATGTAAACATTCACCGAAAAATGTGTTAAGGAACTATGCAAAAAAGAACAAAAAAATAGTTTAACAGAGCTTTTTTCGTTTCTTTTACGATATATTATTATATACCTATGAACCTGCAAATTAAATAATCAAAATCAATAAATTTCTACAATTCAAAAATCGTTACCAAAATTCTTTTCTATTCTATTCTATTCTTGTACAAAATTGATTTCGATTCACTTGTGAACACCCCCTTTTTCTGTTGTTCGAGATACATGAAAGTCTCTAGTCGCACCAACATTTAAAAATGAAACATCGAAAAACTTATTCGATATCGAAAAATCTGTCCCTTGTAAAATTTACTCATCCTTTTATCCCCTGTATCTTTTGTTGTTTTTGCTTTACATGTATTTACAATACAAGGTACCGGACATCTTACCAAAAAAACACTCCTAATGTAGATCTTGTTGCTATTGCTCTTGTTGTTGCTCTTGCTGCTGTTGCTGCTGCTGTTTTTGGTATTGGTACCATACACATTGGACGCAAAAATGTTTTTTTTCTCACGCATCTTCTTCAATACAATGCTTTTATGAGAAAGAGATGCAAATTTTACACACACGATGTTAAGAGGTGTGATATTACTTTTTATATTGCTTGCGTTCACTCTTACTTTTTTTACGAAGCACGATTCACATCGATGCTCATTATCATTACTAAAGCTACGTGCAGACGGCATATAAAAAGCCGCACATATGTGCGTTTCTGACGTCACATAAAAAGTTGTTAATTCAACGCAAATGCTATACGTAAATCAGTGTACGCAAACTCCCATATAAGGGTGTTCAGACGATGTGCGGAATCTGTCCCAAAAGCCGCACATTAGTTTGCGTTGATTTGCTCGCACATCAAATGTACGCAAATTAATACGCACATTTTTCGGTCGATGTGCGACGTGTTCACACGATATGCAGAAAAATACGCACATCAACCATTTGCGTGCATATGTAAGTTTGCGTTAATTTAATCCAAGTTTGACTTTTGTGTTTTGCTAATTTTTTGTCATTGTTTACTACAATAAATTGAAAATGTTAAAAAGAAAGTGGGCTGCTATTGCTGTTTTGGCATTAGAATCATGAACAAGATGAGAAAAGTGAAGTTCGCGAAGAATCGGGTGTGGAACAGTTACGGATATGTGGACGAAGGACTTGCTTCTGTATCGCCAGACGGAAGCTACCCTTGAAGAAATACGATCACGAGAGGATCAGAAACGAGACGAGGATCTGAAACAAGAGACATTCGAAAAGAGCTCACGCACTTCTTCACCGAAGAAGGCGATATTGAATGGCAATATGCTCATGCTCACCTTTAAACATAAGAAAAAGTTTTTTGTTTATGATTTACAATCAATTTTTTTATTATTTTAGAATTTAAAAAAAAAAATGTTAAAAAATAAATACTTAAATTAACAAAAAACCAAATACTCCACAGTTCTACTATTATTTAAGTACATACAGTACAGAGACAAAAACACAGAAACAGTAAATTTTTGGTGATTGAAGCCATTAAATGGGATGAAATTAGATTTCAATCAGCTCCTCCTCCAATTCTTCGGTCGAACCACAACCTTTGCAGTCAATTGAAAGTTCAATCAATCAGCTCGTTCTTTCCTCTTCATCATTATCAACGATGATCGGTTCTAAAACGTCTATATCGACTTCCTCTTCAGTACTCTTGAGAAAACGAACCAAATGAACCGATGACGAACGTGAATCATCCTTCAAGAAATCTAATAAATAGTGATTCAAGCGTTGTAAAGGCTTTCGTGACGTTTGCGCTGCTGGCTGACTATAGGTTCTGACAAATGACAATGGTAAGTCATCTGTAACGGCGTTATTAAAGAGAGTAGCAAACTCCTATAAAATAAAAGAAAATTGTTTTTATAAAAACAAAAACCAGCATTTTAGAAAAACTTACAAGGTCCGTCGACGAAACAGATAAATATGATCTTTTTATATCGTTCGCCTCCAAAAACAACATTTGATTAAAGAACTACCAATATGCACGGAGGATGATTCTGTGCTTCGACCCGACTTTTTGGTGCGAAGTTTTGCAAAATTTGGCTTGAACAATACCCACAAACAGCCCCACTTGCACTTAGCTTCTTTAACAGCAACATCAGGCGTCCAGTTGTGCTGCACAATTCAAATCCCGGATTCTGATTTTGTTTTGCGGGGTGATTTATTTTGCTGGGGACCCTCGGAATCTATTTCGCGTTCTCTCATTTAATTTTTTTACTCTCTTCACTTGAACAATGATCACTACTACACTTCAAAATCACTATTGATTTGCGTAAAATATGCACATTTGCGTTGTCCTATTTTCGTGTCAACGCATATGATTACGACGATCGCACATGTACGCACATGCACGCAAAGTGTCACAAAAAATGTGCGAGGGTGTTCAGACGATTTGCGAAAATGCCGCACATTTATATGCGGTTTTGCTGTCGCACATCGTCCGCAAACCATTTGCGTGCATGTGCGGACTGTCCCAAAAGGGTGTTCAGACTATATGCGTCAATATTCGCAAATTATGACGTAAAAATGACGTCAGAACCGCACATATGTGCGGCTTTTATATGCCGTCTGCACGTAGCTTAACATTTCCAGTGATAGCCGTTAAAAGAGTTTTTATTTTGATCTCCGCATTTGCATCGCTCACATGTCACATCAGGTATGCCAACAATGTCAACAGAGCATTGCTTTTCTCTTTGCTCTAGGTAATTCAATTTAGACTCCAAGAAAACAACCCTTTTGTTTAGAGAAGCATTAGACTCTTCAAGTGCACTAATTTTAGCGAGCGCTTCTTTGTTTACATGACTTAGTTTAATGATTTCGGTACTTAGTTTGTTGATTTCGGCATACAAATCTTGAAGTGTTATTGATGGTACCTCCGAGGCCGTATTTTTTTCATCATGGCAAGAAAGCGCAGCTGCTGATGATGTTGATGTTTCCATTTGAATACCCGTAGCCGTATTTTTTCCTTCATGGCTTATAGGTGAAGCTGCTGGACTTGAACTTGAAGTAAGAGTTGATGTTGTTATTGTTCGAGTGGTAGAAGCTTTTTTTTGAGAGACAATGGTAGGGGTAGTAGTTAGTAGATGGATTTATAAGAGTATCGGAACCGGATAAAATTGATTTCCCGCTTGTTATCATCTAACGCACTTTCAAACTCATTTTTATATTCTTTTAAATGATCACTAATCTTCTTCACTGCTTCCAACAAATCTTTTTAGACAAGGTCAACGTTGTGTTTATACAAATCTCAATCGTCGCACATATATCTAATATTTTTGCACGTATCCAAAACATTGGCACTATTTGAGTCGAGCCCACTGCAACCGGCTGCACTCTGGAATATTTTATTACACACGTCCGCACATCTTAAGCCCGATTGTCCGCGAATTGTTTTTTACACGTTTTGCAATTGTTTGTCATCAACAGTAAGTTAAGTACGCAACAGAACACAATTAAATTAATTAATTAAACTGGATTTTCTTTTAATTACTTGCAGCTTTGTTAAACACGTCTATCTCTTAAGACTCTCTCTCTCTCTCTCTCTCTCTCTCTCTCAAAAAAAAAAAAAAAAAAAAAAAAAAAAAAAAAAAAAAAAAAAAATTCAGTCATTTTATTTATTTTCAGCCTTAGAAGAGGAATTTTCTACAGGCGGAATCGTTGGGACTATTATCAAGATTTTTTAACCAGTTGTTTTGAGCTTCACAAATCACAAAGTGGTACTGAAAGCACCGAAGATTGCATATCAAACATGGGTGAGTGTCACGAATTTCTTTGTCAAGTAGGTTCATATTGGAATTGTTAAAAATTTTTCCTCATGTTTAACACTCTCTGTCTTGAGCTGCACAAACGTATGCGAGCTAACCAAATGAATGCAAGTTAAGAGTATCAATTACCCAGTAACACGCTGGAGAAATTGATGATTCGGCAACCAAATGCCACCGAATCAATCCACTGAGTTAAGCCACCGAATCAATCCAACGGATGTGATGTTATAAGCATCGGATACTGTAAACATCCCAACATCGTGATTGAAAATGTCGCTCATCGTTATACTCATCGAAAAGTAGCATTAACATATTTTTAAGTTAGGATAGTCAGTTCAAGTTTAGACTTTAGAGTTCGAGTTTGTAAGTTGAAGTTGATCAGTAGTAATAAAGAAATGATTTTAAAAAAAAATAAATTCGTGTTCGAACTTTTATAATTGGCGACCGTGACAGGACGACTCTTTTTTCATATTATCCTGAAAAAATAAAGTAAGGAGAAAAATTAGATCGTCACGCGAGTGAAAATATTTCTAAAAGAAAAATATATAACAAAAAAGTATCCTTCAGAAAAGGAGAAGAAAAATTGTAAAATATTTTCAGTGCAAAAAAATAAAAAAAAGTATCCTTCCTAGAAAGGAGAAAAAAATATAAAACAAAAAAAGTATTCTTTTATTTTAAGAAGCAAAATTGTGAAACATTTTCAGTGAAAAAAAAAAATAAAAATAAGTATGCTTCCTAGAAAGGAGAAAAAATATAAAACAAAAAAAAAAAGTATTCTTAAATTTAAAGAAGAAAAAACAAAAAATAAAAAGTGATCAACAAGGCAATAATCCGTGCAAATTAATGAAAGATATTGTCAATAAAAAAGGAAACAACAAAGTATTCCTCTTAATGATGAAAACAACAAAAACAAAAATAATTTGAGAACAGAAAAATTCAGTCAATTCAGTGTCAAAGCGAAAAAAACCCAAACAAAAACGAACAACAATACCATCCTGGCATCGTCATCAAAGAGGAATCCACATCAACAGACAACGTTTATCACCAAAAAAAATTAACAATACCAACCTGGCATCGTCATCAAAGAGGAATCCACATCAACAGACAACGTTCATCACCAAAAAATATTTGTAAGAATTTTTTTTTAATATTATTTCGCTCAAAATAAAAAATATATAAAAATATAAATAATAAATATTTTTAGAATAAGATAATCTGTTGAAAATAGAATTTAAAGAAAAAAAGAAACACAAATATTTTTATTGAAATTTTTTTTGGAATAAGATTATTCTGTTCAGTTGAATTGAAATTTTTTTTGTTGTTGATCTGATGTTAGAGATCTGTTTATAACAAGCCAAACTAGATGAACTCTCTTAACAACTTGAAAGACTCAAATTCGCAGATATTTTGACTGAGGAGACTGTGACTAGGCTCATTGCCGCAAATACTGTATCTTTACAGTCGGAAATTAGACATCTTAAAGAGTCCCTCCAAAATTTAACAAGTAAATCTCTAGTAACAGAGTATGAAACACAAACCATCGATGAAACGATAATATGTACAGAGACACTAGACGTAATTAAATCTTTCCGGTAACACAAATTCTTACGTTAACTGGCGCGAAGCTGCTAACAATTCCATATTTCTCTACAATAAAGGGAGTAGGAAATATTTCGCTGCGTTAACTATACTAAATGCCATATTATTCACCCAATAAACCCGTGTTTAAATTTATATCCGGATGTAAAATCGCATAAACCCGATTGTCAAACGCAAATCCATATTATTCACTCCAAATAAACCCGATGGATTTAAACCGCATTGCGTTGTCGGATTTAAATTTTTACATCCGGATGTATTTTGGGTTCGTTCGCATACTATAGGGATATTTCAAATATTGTCATACAATCCAAGGAAAGGCAGTAGGATTTTGACAGTTGCAGGTAAAAAGTGTGCTCATGTGAACTACCCCATTTTCAGTTGTCTCTATTCAAGTCAAACTGTGAAATAAAAGTAAACAATTGAAATTGAAAGCATTTTACTTCTGAGTTTTGGACTGGATACTTTCATATAACGTAAGTTGTTTTAATTTAATTATATCATTAATATTGTTTTAGTTTCAGGAGAGTTACTCGACATGTTTGGGAATATTGGGATGGTCGTCGTCGAGCAGATATTGCTCGGGTGCTATGGAATAGTAAGTAAACGCTGCTGATTCTAATAAATCATATTTTTATCTACATTCTTGTTTGTAGAATCCCCAACACAGTATCAAAATCCTCCTGGCACACTGTTCTACCAAACTGCCAGCAATGCTCCCAGCCATGGTCGGCAGGAGAGTCGGGGTCCAGCGATTATTATTTATCCTTTGTTTAATCCCAACCTTAATCTGCATTTGAGGCAGAGCTATCACATGGAGATGCAAACCCAACAGTCGGCGCAAGGTCGTCAATCCAAAAACTACCAACAGTCGTCACAAAAACCCGCCCAGGTATACCACATCAATCTAGACCAGCCTCCGAGTCACAACACAAACCACAGTGACTACGGAGAAGATCTCCGACGAGGTTATCACGTTGAGCTGAAAGTTGACCAATCGGGACATGAACTGCCCCAGCCAACGCATCTTTCGGAAGGAGTTGTTTACGCGTCCTTAATTCCCGGAATGCCTATGCATCCAAGTGTGATGCAAATGACTGGAAACCCAGCTCAGGTAATCAGAAATATTAATTTTGTTCTGATTTTGATTACTTTTCTTTTGTATCAGAACAACAAACCGGGGGGCAGCATCACACAAGGATATCCACTAAACAGAGGCAACACCGAACATCCACAGCAACAACAGCAACAAATGTCCAACCAATAGCAACAGGGACAACCAATCCATTATCCCCGTTGATTGTTTTAGTTGAAAAATAAAATTTGTTTGATTGTCTTGTGATGAAAGAAAGAAAAGAGAACCTCAAATAAAAAGACCCAGAATACTTTTTTAGCGACATTGTTTGATTTATTTTTAAAAGACTACAACAAAATTCTTCTACCTTACTTCACACTCTAGACTCAAGAAGGACATACAAGGTCTACCCAGTTAGACCGTAACGTGTACGCAGTTCTGACTGGTATGCTTGACTGTATTTGGTTTCGCTGGATTTGATGTTTGTTAATAGGACGGTGGTACCCGTGGCGTGATGGTAAGCATGTCTGCTGTTAATCCAGATGTTCGTGGATCGAATTCCAACGGAGGCAAAAATGATTTTTCATGGATGTGGCCTTTCTCGAGGAATTGGCAAGTCCTCCGTTAGTAAATTCCTTGTCATGATGGGCGCTTTCTCGATTAGCCGTTCGGAACCGGCAGAAAATGTTGTCGATTGTCTGGTGAAGCAGCAATATTGGTGGAATTTCAATTTCTTGAATCTTTAACATCATGAAAAAGATAGAATATAAATTTAATCGACAATGCAAGATATAAATGAAAAGTATTGCTTACAATTTCTTCAAACAAAAATCTATTTACCAGCAGCACTTTCAACAATTTGACGGTTCTCATTTTGACAACTGGGTTTATTTTAAATCTGGGATCAAAATTTAAACCCGGGATCAAATTTTGACAACTGGGTTTATTTCTCTTGGGTTTAAGTTTAAAGAGTGAATTATATGGCCGTAAGAAGTAAAATAGTACAAAGCGCAAATGACATATTAACAAACCATGGTACCGTTCTTAATTATGACGCCATAATAGCAAGATTAGACTTTGCTTATGCTGACAAGAGGCCAGCCCACATAATTGAGCAAGAATTGAGCATCCTTCGACAAGGAAGTATGTCCATAATAGACTTCTACATGAAGTAAACCAAAAACTGACTCTTCTTATAAATAAAACGATTATGACATACGGAACAAACAATTCCTTAACAAACGAAATTAATATTATGAATCGTTGGAATGTCTTAAGAATTTTCATGACTGGGCTTAACGCTCCTTTAGCTAATATTCTTTTCTCATTATCTTCAGAAGATTTACCGAGTGCACTCGCGAAGGCACAAGTACTAGAATCCAACAATATAAGGGCAAATTTTGCTCTTCAATTCAATAAAGCACAAAATAATACAAATCATTCTCGTCGAGATCATAACCGAGATCATAACCTAAGATTTCCTCAACGCAACCAAAATCAAAACTACCATCAAAATTATTCTAAGGAAACAAAACCAGAGCCAATGGAACTTGGGAGTTCAGCTCATCGGCCAATTACTCATCAAGAGCAGAGAAATTTTGATAATCAAAAACGTATACATAATCCGTTTACTAATATCAATAGAAACTAGGCCAAGCCGGTATATAAAAATAATAACCACAATCAGTTTCAGGGAGGAAAAAGACAGCAAGACAGTGCACAACACAGTCTACAACCTCCAATAAAATTAGAAAAGATCAATAATCTTAACGAAGATGATTCTTTTTTAGAAGAAAATTCGGACTACCCTACATTTTCAGGAATGGTCACCGGAAAAAATTAAAAATCCTTATTGACACAGGAGCTACAAGTTGTTACGGTAGTCCTAATACATTAGATGATAGGAAAGAATTAGTAATAAGAAAAAGAGTTAAGACAATAAACGGTACTAAAATGAAAGTATCCCATTCCGGATACAATTGTCATATTAAGCAAATTGGGTAAAGCAAAGTACTTTACTACTCTTGATTTGGAATCAGGATTTCATCAGATTTTAATGACAAAAAAGACGTAGAAAAAACAGCTTTTTCTATAAATAATGGAAAATACGAATTCGTACGTATGCCATTTGGTCTAAAAAATGCACCAAGCATTTTTCAGCGTGCAATGGACAACATCTTACGTCCGTATGTAGGAAAAATATGTCACATATACATTGATGATATAATAATTTTCTCTGAAACTCTAGAACAACACGTTCAAGACATCGACACAATTATAAGAGAACTACAAAATGCTCACATAAAGATTTCAGTAGAGAAATCTAAGTTATTTGAACAAAAAGTAGAATTTTTAGGCTACGTCATAGCCCATAATGTGATTAAAACTAGCCCCGAAAAAGTTCAAACAATAAAAGAATATCCATTACCAACCACTTTAAGAGAACTTCGCAGTTTTCTAGAATTGATTGGATATTATTGAAAGTTTATTAAGAATTACGCTCAGATTTCAAAACCATTAATAAAGTATTTGTCAAGTGAAAACGGTCACGTTTCCACGCACGTTGCAAAGAAAACGGTTATAAATCTAGATGAGAGTGCAATTGAAGCTTTCAACATACTAAAAGAACATCTCACATTCGAGGTAAAATTAACCAACCAGACTATACAAAAAAATTTGTTTTAACGACTGACGCTTCTGACGATGCAGTAGAAGCGGTTTTGTCACAAGATAATAAACCTATAACACTTATCAGTAAAACATTAGGTACGTAAGACAGAGCGATCGGCAAATGAAAAGGAACTATATGCAATAGTTTATGCCTTAAAGAATTTAAGAAATTACCTATACGGTGTCACAAATTTGGAGATCCATACAGATCACCAACCCCTAACGTTTGCGGTTTCGAAAAGAAATCCTAATATTAAGATAAAGCGATGGCAGGCATTAATCGAAGAATACGCGCCAAAAATAATTTATAAACCAGGAGCAACAAATGTGGTAGCAGACGCTCTCTCAAGACAAAATTTAAATCAAATAACTGATAGTTCTTCGTCAGACGCAACTCAACATTCAGCAGAAAGTAGTGACAATAACGTAATAAAAGAAACTACTAGACCTCTAAACCAATTTCGACAGCAAATTTTGTTAGGTAAAAATACTTTTACGATACATGAACAAATAAAAACTTTTAATAGAGTAAGACACATAATAGAATACGATACACTAGATAAATTTAAAGACAATTGTGAAAGAATTTCTACAACCAGGAATAGTAGCAATTCATTGTACACCTGAAGTTTTGTATGAAGTAAGGAAAATGTTAAGAGAAACTTTTCACAACCGATTTCTATATACAAAAATATTTCCAATAGATATAAGTAATACAGATGATCAAGCAATGATAATCGAACAAACCCACAATAGAGCCCATAGAAATCATAGGGAGAATCTTAAGCAAATTTATAGTTCATACTATTGGCCACAGATGAAAATACAATTCAAACAATTTGTGAGAAATTGTGAAATATGCAATCAGAACAAGTATGACAGACACCCACAGAAAACACCCATTGGCGAGGCTCCAATTCCGAAAAAGGAGGGGGAACATCTACACATTGACATATTCTTTGCACAAAATTTAAAATTTATTACATGCATAGATTCCTATTCGAAATTCTTTGTTATGATATCGTTAAATGATAAGTTAAAATTAGATGAAAAAATTTTAGAAGTATTACAAACCTTTCCTGATGAAAAATGCATAACGGTTGATAACGAACCAGGGTTCTGCACACATCAGTTTAAAACATTAATGCCAAGATTAGGAATTATAATTAACTATTGCGACCTACACCATAGCACAACAAATGGACAGGTAGAAAGAGTCCATTCTACTCTGATAGAAATTGCAAGATGTTTGAAACAAGAATTACATCTCATAAGTGACCTAGAATCAATATTTCGTGCTGCACAACAGTACAATAAAGCAATACATTCGATTACGGATGAAAGACCTAATGAAATTCTTTATAACAAAAAACCCCATGAAAACATACCTCATAAACTTTTAGTAGCTCAGAAAAAAATGCTCAAGACCCATAATAAGAAAAGAGTTCAAAAACAATACCAACCTAACCAGGTAGTTTATGCAAAAATAGTAGGTTGCAGGAATAAGCTCTTACCTAGATATAGGAAATAGAAAATAAGAGAAGACTTAGGACAAAATGTAGTTATACAAGTTAACGACAACACGATCAAATTCACAACAGTCAGATAGACAGCCAATACACGAGCCGAAAACTGAGAAGTAAAGAATGCTGCTGTCAGCGTCTAGCATCGCTGTGGGAAAGATGCGGCAATTCGAATACCTACGAGAATGAGTTGTCTTTGTTGGCTTTGAGTAGTGCAGATTTAGTATTTAAGCTTAATGAATTATGAGAATTTTTTTCAGTTATTTGTGAATTATTTGTGAGGCAGAATCGCTGCCAGTTCAATAAAACTTTTTTAAAAATTCAGTTAAACATTTAATGTTTTAATTGGCGCCCAACGTGGGGCCCAGGTGAAAAAGTGCAGTAAAGTGTTCGCGTACTGAATCGCCTAAGTCGACCTGTTAAGCTCGCCGCGGTAAAGAAAAATTCGCTTACACTAACTTTCTTAAGTCGACCTAAAAAATAGCTCGCCGTAAAAGTGCATAAATCCTGGGACCAGAACCATCCAGCTCATCTCTAGTCTAACCAACAACGAGGGAGAAGGAATGTTAAGACTTACGATTTTACTGTAAGAAATTAAAATTTTTTATTGTAACTGATTATTTACATTTAAGATAAGTAACTGTGCCGAATCAGTTGATTAATACAAATTAAGTATCACTGTTCTTGTTAGTAAAGCAAAGTTCTTAAAATTTTTGTGTTGTATTAAAAATGATGACTAGACAGCAAAAAGCTGCAGGTAGTAAACCTGGTGAAAGTAGTGATTCAAACAATCAACCAATCGAAGTAGATAATGCAACAATTGAAGTAGATAATTATCAAAGTGAAGCGGGTCCTTCTAGAGATTTGAACGTATCTTCTCAGTCAACTACAACTAGTGCCTCTCAAGTAGGAAGTGTGATACCCAAAGCCACACCAGAGTTGGAATTATTAATTACTAGTATAGTTTCACAAGTTATTGAAGGGCAGACACATAGGGTTATGTCCTCTTCACAACCAAATTTTAATTCTCAAAACATAGAGGTCAGTACTCAACAAGTGAGAAATAGACCGACAACTACAGATGCAGATACTATTCCAGGAATAGTGCGGAGTATCAGGGATTTTTCTGGGGATCCAGGGGAGTACAGCTCCTGGAAAAAGAGCGTCGAGAGAGTGTTAGGTATTTATGAACGTTTAAAAGGGACTGAAAAATACTTTGCAATTTTAAATGTTATAAGAAATAAGATTACAGGGAAGGCAGATATTGCTTTAGAGTCATTCAATACTCCCTTAGATTGGGGAAGTATTTCCCAGTGTCTTACCCTACATTATGCGGACAAACGCGATTTGGGGACACTGGAATATCAGATGATGAGGCTTGTACAAGGAGGAAAAACTGTACAAGAATACTATAATTCTATATATTCCCACCTTTCTTTAATTCTAAATAATATTTCCTGTATGAATATAGGTCCAGAACCTATGGAAGTTTTGACTGAAACTTATCGAAATAAGGCCTTAGATACCTTTATTAGGGGCTTAAAAGGAGATCTACCAAGACTTTTTGGTATAAGGGAACCGACTGATCTCTCTCATGCACTTAGCTTGTGTATGAAACTGGAAAACCAGAATTACAGAACAAACCAGGCATATACATCAAAACCTGGACCTAGTTCTTCCAATCAGAACAATCAATCTCGAACCTTTTCACAGTCAAATCAAGGAAATCGTTTCAATAATACCCGTACATTTCCACCTTTCAATCAAGGGAATCGTTTCAATAATAACACTTTTCAGAGAAATTTTAAACCAACTACTAATAATAGTGATTCAATCCCCGATAATATTGTTATAAAAAAAGAACCTATTACCCAAGGTTCTTCTGCACAAAGAAACTTTGGTCAGCGGAACCAGCAACAATATAATTCGAATGATAATCGACAATCTAATAATAATAAGTATCGCCCAAATAGTAATCAGACCCCACAGATGAATTTCCATTTATCAGAAACTTCGAAACCTCTGATGTCTCCCACACTGAGTATCAAGGATATATAGAAGAATCCGACAATGGTTACGAGCAAACCTTAGAGGAATATGCTCAAAATTTTCCTAATCCAAACTCAGCATATCAAGATTACACCGACATTCATTTTTTAGGTTAAGCGATTCCTCGCTTCCTTATTTCGAATGTCGAACGGAAAGCGGGGAAATGTTAAAATTTCTCGTCGATACCGGATCAAGTAAAAATTATATTAGGCCCGATCTGGTTAAAAACCCTATCTGTAACAAAACCTAAAGTAGAAATAGTTCCTCTGCCTGAACGCTGCGAGTATTTGACAGATCGCCATTTTTTGCATATCTAAAAGGGGGCAGCCATATTAAAAATCGCTATTTTACACCTACAAGGGGGCAGCCATATTGAAGTGAAAATCGCCATATTTACACCCCTAAAAGGGGGCAGCCATATTAAAAAAGGTAGCATTTCCGCTTTTCACTATCTCATCACCTTTTTTCTGAAATCCGACAAGAGCTGACACGAGCACGACACGAGGCTGCATTAGTTTTCTTTATTTTTGTACAAAGAATACAATTTTTATACAAAATTTAAGCCCCACTAGTGGCAATAAAGTTAATTTAAACTAAGCTTGAATTTTAATGCATTTTTTTCTAACAAAATCTTAAATTTTTAAAGTAATTATCAAAGTAAAGTCAAAAGTGTGAAAAAAGCCCGTGTTCGTTGCAAAAGAAAAATGTCGATGCCGCAACAAGACGCCAATGAGACGGAAGATCTTCAACAAGCCGACGATGTGCAACTGGAGCAACGCAAACCAACGGATTACACTGGACAGCAGCAGCAGATTAGCCAGAGAAGTTCACAAGGCCGACGAAGAGAAGCGACCTGCTGTAAAATTTGTGGAAATGGCTACAACGAGCATATGGTGCTATGTGATGGGGTATGTAAAAAATGGTTTCATTTAGATTGTGTAGATATTAGTAGTAGTCAGGCAGAGGAATTATACAAATGGTTTTGTGAAGAATGCTCGGTTTTACATGTTAGAAAATTAAATGCATTGCACACTAAGATTGTGATGCAGGTCAAAGTAGTTGAGCAGAACGTTTTAGAAAAGAAACGTAAAACAACTATTGAAAGCTCGTATAGCAAATGGTTAGGTTTGAAGAATGATTATATTAAATTAATGGGGGTATATGAAGATAGTGCTGGGAACCCTCTTCCCGAGCCGAGATTGTATACGAATGAGGCTGCTAGGGCAACAAGTGAGACGGATAGGCACTCAACTTCATCCAAAAATAGTATGTCGTCGCAAAGAAGTTTACGCTTCAACCTTCTACAGCAACAAAGAGACATCCTCAAGGAACAGCGTGATAATCTTCGGAAGGATGAAGAGCTGCTAAAACGGCAGGAAGAAATCGTTAATGATTTTTCGGAGGAGGCAAGTGATGACGAGGTCGACGACGGTTTGGGTAAACAGCGTGCATTAGTGAAGCGAAGCTTAAATAAATCCGCACCCACGTTTAGTCCGACACCGGCAACAGAGTTCGCAAACGCAGTTCAAACATTCACGTCAACCGCTCCGGCATTCAAACCAGCAGAGTTTAAACAAGTGGGTCCAGCTTTCTCAACAACAGCGTCAGCATTTACATCAGCGACACCAGCATTCATACCAACATCGTTCACGTCAACAGCTACATCATCTGTGCCAGCACCGTTCGCCAAAGCAACCGCGTTTACATCAGCGACACCAGCTTTCGTACCAACATCGTTCACGTCAGCAACTACATCATCCATGCCAGCACCGTTCACAACAGCAACCGCGTTTACACCAGCATTCACATCAGATCCATTTACGTCTACAGCATACTTCACCGCACCAGCACTCAACCAAAGACAAATAGCTGCAAGAAAGGTTTATAAGGAACTTCCAGTATTCACTGGTAACCCAGAAGAGTGGCCGCTTTTCAAACGTATGTATGAGCAGTCGACTCAAGCATGTGGGTACAGCGTGGAAGAAAATCTTATGCGTCTTCAACATGCCTTAAGAGGTAGGGCACGGTCATTAATTTCAAGTCAACTGGTTGAGCCCTCATGTGTACCGCAAATTATGAATAGCTTGCAGATGGCTTTCGGACAGCCAAATATTATTCTGCAAAGTCAGATCGATAAAATAAATAATCTCCCTGTGGTCAAAGCAGAGAAATTAGATTCGATTGTGGAGTTTGCAACAGCTGTCACGAACCTTAATGCGGTAATGAAGGCGTCAAATCTTGAGAGTCAGTACGATAACCCCTTGCTGCTTAAGGAGTTATTGAAGAAGCTAACTAACGACATGAAAATGAAGTGGGCAACTTTTTCGTGGGAGCACCAATCAAAAGGAGTATTGGCTTTCGGTCACTGGCTACAATTAGAAGCTTACAAAGTTTTTGAAGTACTTTCAAGCTCTGACATAACTTGGCCGTCGCTTAGTGCTGTTAACAAAAAGGAAGTTGCACGCAACGATAGAGCAAATAAAGAAAATAGAATCAACGTTCATGTTCAAAGTGGAAAAAGCACAGAGTGTCTGGTATGTGATAAAAGATGCAGTGGTCTTGAAAATTGCAGTGTGTTCAGAGGAATGAATTCTCTTGGCAAGTGGGAGAAAGTGAAAGAGCTGAAACTTTGCCGTCAGTGTTTGACTGCCCATACAATGAAATATCCGTTTGTATGTAAGAAGGCAGTGAAATGCGACGTTGCTAACTGCAAAGCAAGGCATCATCCGCTGATGCATCAAAGCATTGACACCACTGGTATCCCTGCTCCTTTAGTAATCACATCACAAAACAGTCACACAAATGAATGTGATAGCATCCAGTTTCAATATATTCCAGTGACCGTACGCAATGGTAATAAGAAAGTGAATACTTTAGCTTTTCTGGATGGTGGTTCTAGTGGTACGAGAATCGAAGAGAGTGTGGCGAATCAGTTAGGTTTAGTGGGGCCTAAGGTCATACTACATCTTAAGTGGACTGCAAATGTTCAGCGCCAAGAAGAGTCAAAGAAGGTTTCGATGTTCATTTCTGGGGTTTATAATGGGGCTAAGGAGTACGAAATTCCTGTGGCTCATACTATTAAAGAGCTTAATTTACCGAAACAGACTCTCAACTATTCCGAACTGGCAAAGAACAACCCTCACATTCGCCATCTTCCAGTAAATTCTTATTTTAGAGAACAACCAAGGATTATGATAGGGTTAAGCGACTGGCATCTCGCGGTACCTAGCAAAACCAGAATGGCTGAACGGGCTGATCCTGTGGCTACCAAAAGCAAGCTAGGATGGTCTGTGTTTGGATCGGGAAGTTCGTCACAAACTCAGAACGTCAATTACCATGTCGAAGAATATGCTGAACAAGAGGATGAAAATCTTACGGAGATGATGAAGCAGTTTTTTGCGGTGGATAGTTTGGGAGTAAAGATACCTACTAGTGATCCTGAGTCCAAAGAAGAACGCCGAGCCAAAGACGTTATGGAGAAAACAACTCGATTTAATGGTGAACGCTTCGAAACCGGACTTCTTTGGCGATACGATGATCCAGAGTTACCAGATAGTATGCCTATGGCTAAATTCAGACAAATGGCACTAAAACGAAGGCTAGATAGATCTCCTGAATTAAGAAACAACATGAACCAGCAAATCGCAAGCTATGTAGAGAAAGGTTATGTACGCAAGCTATCACTCGAGGAGTTGAACGAACACCACAAGGCAATATGGTACCTGCCGCTGTTTCCCGTCTTCAATCCCAACAAGCCGGATAAGCTAAGAGTAGTTTGGGATGCAGCAGCAAAGGTTGGCGGGGTATGCCTTAATTCTTTCTTGTTAAAGGGTCCGGATCAACTTTCATCGCTTTTCGGCATTCTTTTGAGATTTCGACAGCGTGCAATAGCAGTCAGCGGAGACATATCAGAGATGTTTCATCAGATAAAGATTTCAAGTGAAGATCAACATGCCTGCAGATTTCTATGGGATGATGGTAGCGGTCTGGAAACATACATCACGCAAGTTATGACATTTGGGGTGACCTGTTCGCCAAGTAGTGCGCAATTTGTAAAAAACAGGAACGCCAATAGATTTCTGCAGGACTACCCTCGGGCAGTGGAAGCTATCGTTAGAAATCACTATGTCGACGATTTGCTTGATAGCCTTGATACTCCAGATGAAGCAATCACTCTAGCAAAGGTAGTAAAGATGATTCACGCCGCTGGCGGATTTCACATAAGAAAATGGAAGTCCAACTCGAAAGCAGTCATGGTCGCGATGAACGAAGACGCTTCGAACTCCAATGAGAAAACTGACCTCGATAAAGAACCCGTTTACTCCACTGAAAAGGTTCTTGGAATGTGGTGGGATACGGAGACTGACTCCTTTACATTCTCCTTGAAGTTTAACAAAGGTAACAGAGAAGTTCACAGCGGAGAAAGAAAACCTACGAAGCGTGGAATGCTTAAAATAATGATGTCGATTTTTGATCCGCTTGGTTTGATTGGACACTTTACAAGCTATTTGAAAGTCCTGATGCAAGAAGTATGGCGATCGAAAGCTGGATGGGATGACGAGATCGAAGATGATCATTTTGTTGACTGGTTGAAATGGTTAAGAGAGTTGAAGAAGGTAGAATCTGTTTTTATCCCAAGATGTTACGCAGTCGAGGCAACTTGGCAGTTCACAGAAGCTCAACTTCACATCTTCGTTGATGCTAGCAAAAACTGTAGCGCGGCAGTCGCGTATCTGCGAGTTCAGGCAGAGAAGAAGGTAACGTGCTCCTTGATTGGGTCGAAGACCAAGGTAGCGCCAATTAAACTTATGTCAATACCCAGGCTAGAACTTGTTGCAGCACTAATCGGTGCAAGATTCGCCGATAGTATTAAACAGTCGTTTTCACTTCATCTCAAGAAAATCATATTTTGGTCCGACTCAGCCACGGTACTGAGCTGGTTGAATTCTGATGCTAAAACGGTAAAGGGTCAATTCATAGCATTTAGGATAGCGGAAATACAAGAAATTAACAGTCAGTTAGCAATCGCTGATTGGAGGTACGTGCCATCTGAACTCAATCCCGCAGACGATGCAACGAAGTGGAAAAAGGGACCCTCACTGAGCATGAGCGATCGATGGATGCAGGCCCCGCAGTTTCTTTATATGTCGGAAGAAGATTGGCCTTCCGTATCTCCAGAGCTGTTTCATCTGAGTTCTGAAAGTGTGTCGGTCATTCCTACTAGAGAACTCAAGAGTTGGAAGAAGTTGCTAAGAGTAACAGCATATGTTTGCCGCTTTCTAAACGCCCTTAAAGGTATCAAAAAAGGAAACCTTCCCTTGTCAGCTGAAGAGCTAGAGCGAGCAGAGCGTGTGATATATAGACATATTCAGGCTGAAGCATTACCATCGGAGCTTGAATTCGTTTCGTTACCGAGTAGTTCTACAAAGAGAGTGAAGTCAGCCAATTGTTCGACTGTCATTCTTTCAATGAAACCGTACCTTGATGAAGACGGGGTAATGAGATCCATGAGTCGAATTGAAAACGCAAAATTTCTCAGCATGAACACCAGACGACCAATCATTCTTCCCGACAATCACCGAGCTACGAAACATTTGGTACGTTACTATCACGAACAACTACGCCATATTAACCACGAAACCGTAGTAAATGAAATCAGAAAGAAGTACTTCATCCCAAGACTGCGACAACTATTGAAACGAGTGAGGAAACATTGTTTTCGTTGTAAACTAAACATGGCCAAAGCCACGCCTCCCGAAATGGCAGTTCTACCAGAAGTTCGTTTATCAGCATTTACACCGCCCTTTACGTATACCGCTGTTGATTACGGTGGTCCGTTTGAAATTGTTCATGGTCGAAAGGTAGAAAAAAGGTGGATTTGTCTCTTTACGTGCCTTGTCACAAGAGCAATTCATATAGAAATCGCTCACAGCTGCAGTACAGACTCCTTCATTCTTTGCTATAGAAACTTTTTATGCCGCAGAGGAACAGTGAAAAAAATGTTTAGTGACAGAGGAACAAATTTCGTTGGAGCTGAAAAATTGCTGAAGACAACACTTAAATCAGTAGATCATCACCGTATCGCCGAACAGTTTGTAACCTCGGAACTCGACTGGCACTTCAACCCTCCCGCCTCACCTCACATGAACGGATGTTGTGAAAGGCTGATAAAATCAGTAAAAACCGGATTATATGCTGTAAGCAACGTCACTCGCTACAAACCTAATGACGAACTTTTTCGAAGTTATCTCATGGAAGTGGAAGATATGGTAAACTCGCGACCATTAACATACTTGCCATTAGACAGTGAAGAATCGGAAGCTATAACACCTAACCATTTTCTCCGACAGTCACCTAGCGGAATGAAGCCACTTGGGGAATTCAGTGATGACGCGAAGTTACTTAAGTCGAATGTGTTGATGTCACAACTTTACGCGAGACAATTCTGGAAGCGTTGGATTGCCGAGTATTTACCTACTCTGACCAGACGACAAAAATGGAACACCCCTGCCTCTCCACTATCAGAAGGAGACATCGTATTAATAATTGACGAAAGAAACCCACGTAATCAGTGGCAGAGGGGAAGAGTCGTCAAAGTATTCCCTGGGAAAGACGGCCAAGTGCGCAGCGCCTCAGTACAAACTACGACCGGTATCTACGAAAGACCAGCCATTAAGATAGCCAAGTTAGATCTGTGCAAGGAAGGGGTACATTTACCATATCCCTTGGCAAATGTACCGGGGGGAGAATGTAACAAAACCTAAAGTAGAAATAGTTCCTCTGCCTGAACGCTGCGAGTATTTGACAGATCGCCATTTTTTGCATATCTAAAAGGGGGCAGCCATATTAAAAATCGCTATTTTACACCTACAAGGGGGCAGCCATATTGAAGTGAAAATCGCCATATTTACACCCCTAAAAGGGGGCAGCCATATTAAAAAAGGTAGCATTTCCGCTTTTCACTATCTCATCACCTTTTTTCTGAAATCCGACAAGAGCTGACACGAGCACGACACGAGGCTGCATTAGTTTTCTTTATTTTTGTACAAAGAATACAATTTTTATACAAAATTTAAGCCCCACTAGTGGCAATAAAGTTAATTTAAACTAAGCTTGAATTTTAATGCATTTTTTTCTAACACTATCAATAACGAACAAATTTTTTATGCACAATCAATTGCGGGTGATGTCAAAATTTGGCAGCATACCCTTATAAATTTATTTGGTCTAAGAAATACACCACTGAAATTTTACATTCTGCCATATCTCAAAACTTTTCATTGAATATTGGGGAATGACAGCTTAAAACAGCTCTCCGCAGTAATCTATGCTAAAGAAAGCTATGTCAATTCTCAATAATTTCAATATCAAAATTAAACAGCTTAAACAGCAGGCTGTTAATTCACTCGATATAGCTTCTCTTTCAGAAAAGGTTGGCAACTTAAAACCCTCACAGAAAAATCTGCTGTGCCCTATTCTGCAAAATAATTTGAGTCTTTTCGCAGACCCTGATGAGAAATTGACATATACCACGTCAATAGTCGCGGAGATTCGAACATCTACCGAGGACCCCGTTTATAGTGGACACTATCCGTTTCCTATGTCTTTGAAAGGCGAAGTAGAGAAACAAGTTCAGAAACTGCTTGATGATGGTATTATAAGACCTTCACGGTCTCCGTACAATTCAGCGGTATGGATTGTGCCAAAAAAACCTGATTCCACTGGGGCAAAACAGTTTCGAATGGTAATAGACTACCGAAAATTAAATACGGTGACTATTGCAGACAGATATCCTATGCCGGATATTAACATGGTTATTTCACAATTAGGGCAAAATAAATTCTTCTCGGTTCTTGACCTAAAGAGTGGATTTCATCAAATACCTCTAAGGGAAGAAGACATCGAGAAAACATCCTTTTCGATTAATAACGGGAAGTATGAGTTCGTGCGACTGCCGTTTGGCCTTAAAAACGCCCCGGCAATATTCCAAAGAACTCTTGATGACATACTTCAAGAATATATTGGAAAGTTTTGTCAAGTATACATAGATGATATAATCATCTATAGTAGGAATGAAAATGAGCACGCTGAGCATATTAAACAAATTTTTTTCAAATAGATAAGTGTAAATTCTTTCAGCAAGAAGTGCAATTTTTAGGATTTACTGTTTCAGCAAATGGTATTAATACTAATCCGGATAAAGTAAAGGCAATCCTTGATTTTCCAATACCAAATACTCTTAAGCAATTACGATCATTTCTTGGTCTCTCAGGGTATTATAGGCGCTTTGTTGGAAACTATGCCAAGCTGGCTAAACCCCTGACAGCCCTCTTAAGGGGGGAGGAGGGACGAGTCTCGAAGTCAAAATCGTTCAAATTATCTATTCAACTTAATGAGGAAGCTGTTGATGCTTTCTGTAAATTAAAAAGTTCTCTTGTTTCCCAAGACATACTCTTGGCCTATCCTGACTTTTCTGATCCATTTGCCCTGGCCACGGATGCTTCAAACTTTGCACTCGGGGCCGTACTGGAACAAAAGGGAAAGCCTATAACCTTTATTTCAAGAACACTTTCCAGACCGGAAGAGAACTACTCTGCCAGCGAGAAAGAACTTTTAGCCATTATATGGGCCTTGAGTTCCCTCAGAGCATATCTCTATGGTTCAGCAAAAGTGTGCATATTCAAAGATCATCAACCTTTGACATTCGCTTTAAGCAACAAAAATAATAACACTAAGATGAAAAGATGGAAAGCAAGGTTAGAGGAATATAATTATGAAATGAAATATAAGCCCGGAAGGACGAATGTGGTAGCAGATGCATTATCCAGAGCACCCATTCAGTCACACGTCAACAATCTACCTGTGTCCCAAGACGACGACGAAAATCTGGATCAAGACTCTATCCCAGTTGTAAAAGCTCCTATAAACGGATTCAAAAACCAAATCCTGCTATCGGTAGGCGACTCTCCTTCTTATGAATTTAAGATTGTTTTTCCGACCTACCACCGGCATATAGTAGCAGAGGCAAGATATGATAAAGAAAAGTTAATTGAAATACTTAAAAAATATCTTAACCCAAGCGTCACAAATGTTATAAAAGCAGACGATAATATATTTGAATTAATACAGGAAGTGTATCCTAGACATTTTAAGCAATACAGGACGCGCTTCTCCAAAACCATGGTTGTAGATCTCACAAATGAAATTAGGCAGGAAGATGAAGTGATAAAGGAACATAATCGTGCCCATAGGAATGCACGCGAAAATAGAATACAAATTTCACAACATTCCTTTTTTCCTAATATGAAGGAAAAAGCCGAAAGGATAGCCAAATCTTGCAAAGTTTGCAAAGAAAATAAATATGAAAGACATCCTAATAAACCCGAATTACAATCAACCCCTATTCCAGAATACCCTGGACAGATGATTCACATAGACATTTATTTTACTAACAAAAAGGTAATCCTAACAGCCATTGATAAGTTTTCCAAATATGCCCTAGCCAAAATTATAAAATCAAGATCGGCAGAGGATATTAAAGAACCTCTCAGAGGATTAATACTGGCATTCGGTGTCCCACAAACAGTAGTAATGGACAACGAAAAGTCCTTAGGGTCAAATTCTATAACATTTATGTTAGAAAATATGTTTGGCATAACTGTTTATAAAGCACCTCCTTACACCAGTTGTGTGAATGGCCAGATAGAAAGGTTCCATTCGACCCTTTCTGAGTTGATACGCTGTCTCAAACCAGACAACACCCACTCTACTTTTTCTGAACTATTAGACAGAAGCATTTATGAATATAATAGGTCAATTCATTCAACAACGAATAAAAAACCCGTGGACATATTCTTTGGTAGGCAATTGCTTAATAAGCCCGAAGAACTTGAAAACGCAAGACGAGAAACTGTTGAGGCTATCTTAAAGAAACAGAGTGCTGATCTAGGTTACCATAACAAACGAAAACAAACTATACGAACTTATCGTGTAGGAGAAACTATTTATGTAAAAACTAATAAAAGAGTAGGAAATAAATTAGATCCTAGATATAAAAAGGAAATTGTTAGAGAAAATCTTAATTCCACAGTTAAAACGCGATCAGGCAAAGTAGTCCACAAAAGTCTGATAAAAGATTAAACCTTTATTCCAACAGGGCAATATTCACCCTTTGCGGTGCAGAGGTCCAGATTCTAGATTATTCAAACTCCCAGCTTATTAAGGTTAGCACGGGAACCGCAACAATACAAGATGGAACGTTCAAGATTATTCATGTAATAGAGCTAGAAGGATACGGCAATTTGATAACGAGATTAGAAGAAATGTTAAATAAAAATCAGAATCACTCCTTTTATCAAATTTTGCAATTCGAAGTCCAAAGAATAAGAAGTCATTTTCAAAGACTACAAATCAAAAGAAAATATAAAAGATCCATAAATGTTATCGGCAGTGCATGGAAGTGGATTGCAGGGAACCCTGATCACCAAGACCATGAAATCATTAAGAATAAAATTAATAACGTACTACAGAACAATAACAAACAAGCCGTAATCAATAGGATTACAGTAAGTAAAATTAATGAAATAACTAATATGACAATTGGAGTTTTCAAAATTGTAAATGAAAAAATCATAGATAAAGAAATTTGGGAAATAAAATATAAGTTGGATATAATTAAAGAAGAAATTGTGAATGTCGCCTATGCTATTCATTGGGCTAAGGCAAATATTGTAAATTCATACATTTTAACAGGCTCAGAAATAAAATTGTCCGAACAGATCCTTAAGAATATGCCTTATATGAACATAAATGAAGCATTTGAATTTGCCGATGTAAAAATTGCCTCTGATGGCAAAAACATAATTTATATTATCAGTTTACCGACCTTAAGTCCAATCATTTGTAATTCTTTCTTACTTAAGCCTGTAAAAATTGGTTCTAAAATTAATAAAATACCATATTATAATGTTTTAGATTGCAGTAACAAACTTTATGGAATTATAGACAAATGTAAATCTTACAATAAACATACTATTTGTAATTCAAATAATATAATTGATATAACTAATAGTACATGCACTCCCAAGCTACTGAAAAGCCAAAAATCATCATGTCCTCTGGTAAACAACCAACACGTTCCTTCAGTGGAAGAAATATCAACAGATGTCCTATTCTTGAATCAGTTTAATGGTCCTCTCAAAATCAACAACGAAGCAATAATGTTAAATGGCTCCTACCAGATTAAACATGTCAATACGTCAATTGAAGTTAATAATAAGCTCTACGAAACCATGGAGATCACAAAGCACCAACCGTTGCCCGCTATTCTACAACCTAAATCAGAAAGTGCAATCACTGAAGAAAAATTATCCCTCGAGATGATGAGAGAACTCAGCATAAACGGTACATCGCAGATAAGCCTATTAACTACAAAAAACAACACTAACTTTGCTATCAATATCGGACTTACAACAATAATATTCATCTTGATGGGTGCCTACCTTGTCACCAGATTCATACGAAGAAAAAATCTAAGGATAAATGAACCACATCAAGTTCCCAAAAACATAGTACCCACTGTAACCTTGGGTCTAGAAGATGTTTCTCACCTCTTGAGGCCAGCTACGTCGAACGTGGACGTCCGATCTTAAGGGCAATTCACATGAGCGCGACCAACGAACGACGAATAAATCAAGAAATGTGATTTTAAGTACCTTACAAGCTTAAATTCCTCACGAATTATTTAGGAGACAATGGCAATATAGTTCATACTTATTTGTTGGTGAAAAAACTCTTATTTTTGTGCCTAAGCTTTTGGGAATAGAGAAAATAAATTTATTCGTTACGAATAAAATTTATTCGTAACGAATGAATTTCTTTTTTTTTATTGCTTTAATTTTAGGCACAAAAAGAAGAGTTTATCCATCTAAAAATAAGTATGAACTATATTTCCATCGCTTCCTAAAAAATTCGTGAGGAATTTATGCTTGTAAGGTACTTAAAATCACATTTCTTGATTTATTCGTCGTTCGTTGGTCGCACTCATGTGAATTCACCTTTAAGGCGGGAGGAGTTAACGACAACAAGATCAAATTCACAACAGTAAGATAGACAGCCACTACACGAGCCGAAAACTGAGAAGTAAAGAATGCTGCTGTCAGCGTCTAGCATCGCTGTGGGAAAAATGCGGCAATTCGAATACCTACGAGAATGAGCTGTCTTTGTTGGCTTTGAGTAGTGCATATTTAGTATTTAAGCTTAATGAATTATGAGAATTTTTGTCAGTTTTTTGTGAATTACTTGTGAGGCAGAATCGCCGCCAGTTCAATAAAACTTTTTTAAAAATTCATTTAAACATTTAATGTTTTAATTTACACAAGCGTAATAGAATTGTGCATAAAGATAACATTAAAAATTAAATTTTATATTTAAGAAAAATGAATTTCCTAATCCCACTTTTGACAATCATCATGATTACGAAATCAGAGATAATTGATTACACTAGAGAAAATTATGTATTACTAGAAAACGGTGATACAGCACTTTATGTCGATTATGGAACTCTTTTCCATGTTGCCCATTTATCATATTTTGTAAAGATATTAGAAAAAACAGAGTCTGAAATAAATGAAAAATATTTTGGAAGTTCACTAAATAATAATGATGAAGATTTAATGAATCCAGATAGGGATTCAGACATAACTATAATTAAAACACTTTTAGGGCAGCATAGATTAACAAACAGATATAAGAGAGGAATTAACGAGTTAGGAACAGTATGGAAATGGATTTCAGGTTCACCTGACCATGATGATCTAATATAAATCAATAATAAGCTAAGAGAACTAACAGCAAATAATAACAAACAGTTTATAACGAATTCGCAAATTTTTGATGCAATTAAGAAACTATCAGAATCACTACATGAAATTAATAGTGAAGGGAAACTTAAACTAGCTAAGGAAAGAAATAAACTTATATTGATCGAACTACAAAATTTAGTACAGACAATAGCTTTAACTAAAACAGGAATTTTAAATCCAGCAATATTAAATTTAGAAGATATCAGGGATATAACACAACATGAACACGGTAGTATGACCATTACTGGCTTGATGGACGTTTCCGAATTTAAAATCATTCAAAATAAAGACGTAATTGTTATTCTTACTAAATACCCCATCATTGAAAGAAATTGTAAACTTTACGAAGCAAGGGCCATAAGCCAACCAGATGGAAAGCTGTTAATTGAAAATAAAATTGCTAAATATAATAATGAGTATTTAAGTGTTAAAAATTGTAAGATAAAATTAAGAAATAACTTTTGTGAATTAACCCATAATGAGACATACTTATCAAACTTACTTAATAACAAAAAAGCTAATTGTAATAAAATTAAAGAGAAAAATTTGAAATTGGAAATTATTAAAGACGGATCTATATTAATATCCGGTGTTCACACAGTTAAAAACACAACTATAAATGGTACTTATTTAACTATTTTTGAAAAAGAAACAACAATTGATAGTGTAAAGTATGAAAACCCAACAGCTGTAATTCAAAATTATTTGAGATCAAACACCTTAGACAAATAAAATAACTATTTTGAATCAACTAATAATTATCTTAAACTTGAATATATAAATGTAATTGAAATGTTGCAAAAAGAAGCATCAGATAATCCTGTAATTACATCATTAACATTAATTTTCATTATAGTAGCCATAACATTATGTATTATTTACTACTTCAAGATGAGATTATCCCCAGATACCAATAATGGTAACATAGAGGAAATAAAATTCAACAGAATCATGACGCAAATAAAAGCACTCACGGAAAACCGGGATGGTTTTCTTAAAGAGGGAGGGGAGTTAAGATGCACATGAACTTCTAGGCGATTTTACTTACCTAATCATTGAATATTTCCCATTGTTTGGAGATAAATCATGCTGTACTCCTGATGTCACACTATTTGTCACATCAATTCCACTTGAAGATCGATTGGTACATGCTAGCAAACTACTCCAAGAGTCTGGAATATCTTCGACATCATTACCACAGAGTGCAAGTAAAATGACTTCAGGATTAGTGGCAGTGCATTACGAACACGGGCTGAGCTCGTTTGGTAAAAATCTCTTGCCCACTGATATATGACCATCAGACCCATATGCGTTGCTTGCTGGTGTGTACTTAAATCTTAATTTTAGCAATGTCACATTTCACAATTTTTGATCAAAAATCAGACCGACTGTTCTAGGCACTGTGTTTACTGCAATATGTTCTGAAAAACAGTCCTAGTAATTTCCATGTAAAATTGTAGTGCTTGCAAATCTATCACATTTTCGGTTGCATAACAGGAGCGCAACATATGTACGAATCTATTGATATAAAACACATTCAACTGGACTCAATGAGATATATTCATTGCAATCTGCTGCCACTGTGTGGTCGGCCATCGATTGCTCGTGTCATTTTCGATACCACCCTAAAGTTTTTCACCAATAGCTATAAGGAACGTTTGGAATACATCGCATTGACATACCGCTTCTGTTCATTTTTCAAACTACAAGAGCTGCTTAATTTCAAGTAACAGTTTGACAAACAGTATGCATTACGTTTCTATTTCGGTAGAAGCTCAGCTCGCTGATTTGGTCGCCCTCTTTGGATCTGTCCAACAGAACCTTAATACATACAATTTGAAGAGTATAGAACCCCAAGAGGATCTTATCAATTGGAATGAGTTATCAGATAATCGTGACTTACCTGCAATCGTTCGCTGGGATCCTGTGCATATCGTAACACATGAGCAGCACCAACGGGAAACTATTGAGCAAGAACTTGAATCACTTCAGTTGCGATCGTTGATGTTGATGCTGACAAATAAATTTTATTAACAAACCAAAAAAAAGGTTTAATTCCAAAAATTCAGCCAGACGTAGCCTTAAGGTAACTTAAAAAAAAAAAAAAAAACCGGTTCCAAGACGAGAATAAAGTAGTATTGGTACGATTTTGTGTAAGCCCAGTGTTGAGATCCGAATATAAAGTGGCGCTAGTGAAATTTTGTGTAAGCCCAGTGTTGAGATCCGAATTTGAAAATTTTGTGAATGAGTGCGTGCACCAGCTTGTGGGGAGGTATCAATGTGTTAGTGTGGTTTTCCCTCTTGTTCGTTTTCCTCTAAGGCGTGCACCAACTTGTGGGGAGTTATCAATGTGTTAGTGTGGTTTTCCCTCTTGTTCTTTTTCCTCTAAGGCGTGCACCAGCTTGTGGGGAGGTATCAATTTGTTAGTGTGGTTTTCCATCTTGTTCTTTTTCCTCTAAGGCGTGCACGAGCTTGTGGGGAGGTATCAATTTGTTAGTGTGGTTTACCTCTTGTTCTTTTTCCTCTAAGTTTTTAACTAATAGCGTTTTTCATTGAAATTCATGTTTTTCAGTTTTTCCTAGTATTACAGGTTAAATTGATGTTCACATATAGGGGTTCATATTATCACACTTTGTAATTTGGTTTTTTCCAGCAAATTACTGATTTCTAACTTATTTATTCGCTTGTTCATAGTTTTCAAAAAAATTTTGAACCTAACGCTGACACAATAAATTTCAAATTATCAAATTATTTTCCATTTAACCTCTGACAGAACAAATGTTTTTGCATGTGTACGTGAATTGAGATTAGATCTCCCAACCAAATGGGAATAGACCTGTGGCGTTTAGAGTTAGTCCGGAATCCGGATCTACAAAATTTTTTAATGAAACATGAAAAATTTCACAAAAGGAGTAACTCCTTTCTTCAATGAAAAACGATATAAGAGAAATAACGTCCCTTACTGCGATTGATCATCATCTTACTTTAGAAAACTCTAAGTGCATTTTCAGCATTTGGAAATTCATCTTCAATTTTATGTATTTGTTTTGAAGAAGTGTAAAGTTCTAGAATATGGTCAGTTCATTCATTTTATTGTCGACTATTTTTATAGTATTGTAACGAATGAACCTTAATTTATTTATATTTTTATCATTATTAACTTCATATAATTATTATTTCATTAAACATGCATATTACATTCCAATTGCTAGCCAAATTTTAATTGAATTCATTATCAACAAAACATACAAATGCGAATTATATTTTATTATTATACACACATGGAAGTTGCGGACTCACTGTACTTAGTTGTCAATTCAAATATAATATCAATAACATAAATATGTAATCTTATGATTGAAAGTAAATTGCTCTCTCTGAGAAAACTTAACGAAGAAAGAAAGTAGAAGTTTGAAATTATATCATTGTCATTGTGTCTGAGAGAATTGCACTGTTAACCTTCTGATAAAGCTAATGCTGTGAAAAGAAATTAGAAATTATGTATGTGTAAGATCTCTCTGAGAAATTAAACAGTTCGAATTTGTTTAGAATTAATATAGAAAAGCTGTCATGATCAATTGCATGCATTGTAAGATTCATTCGTTGCCGGACCACCGAACAATAAAGAAGTCACATCACCTTTAATTTTGAAAACCAAAAAAGAGTTTTTTTTATATATATATACGAGGACAATTGTGGACGCCTTGGCTGTCTCTGTTGGCCCGTTAAAAATATTAAGTTCTTCGAAATAATCTTTAGTGGAGAATCCTCTCCGCTGCAATTGGCGCCCACCGTAAAAATTAAGGAAACAATTAATTGGATTTTGTGGATTTTTTTTTCCTCGTTTTGCTTTGCTAGCTGTGTGTTTTCCATGCGACCAAATAACTGTCGTACAAATACTGCTGTTGCTGTTACTGCTGAAACCATCTGAAGTCCGTTACCCGTTAGCCTATCAAGTGAATTTGTTCTTCCGACTTTTGTTGAAACAACAAGTTAAAACTGCTGTGCTTTAGATTAAAATAAAGGATATTTTCGAAAATTGTTTTATCTGAAAATTTTACTGAATTTTTTTTTTGAGGATAGTAGGTACTAGCTATTTGTGAGTTGCAAGCATGCCACGAGACACCATGACTTCCCGAGCTGCGAGTTCTGTAACACATTCTCCAAAAGCAAGCAATAATTCCAAACAAAATTCGTCAGTTAACATTCCGCAACCGCCAGTAGATGTGTTACAAAATGCAGCCAATCAAGGTCAAGCACAATTAAATGCTCCACAAGTTCCAGTTAGTATTAGCCTCACTGAAAGTCAGTTTTCAAGTCTACTAAGTAGCTTAAACGTACGACAATAATCAAAAAATACTTTTAGTGCATGTAATGCAAGATTTAATGGTGGCAATAATACATCGAAAGTGGAAGATTTTATTGAAACCATTATAGTATATAAAAATGCTGTTAATATCCCAGAGCAGTAGGCTCTTACAAGTTTTCCGTTATTACTTGAGGGTTATGCTTCATCCTGGTGGCAAGGAGTAAAACATGAAGCCGAGACATTTGCAGATGCAATCGAAATGTTAAGAACTGCGTTTGCACCTCCAAGACCTGACTGGAGAATCTTCGCCGAAATTTTCCAAGACAAGCAAAGGTTTAACGAAAAAATCGATGCTTTTTTATGTCGAAAGAGACGTTTATTTGCACAATTAAAAGAAAATTTACAGGAGAAAACCATTATTAATATGCTGTTTTCTCAAATCAGTCTTAAAATTAGAGATCGTCTTTCTCATAAAGACATTCAAACATTCCAAGACCTTTTGTATAGGGCACGTGAAATTGAAATGTCCCTCAATGAAAACCAAGTAGCAATTCAAAACAACCCAACTGTTATTCAGGATAAACCAATTAGCCGTTGCTCTTTCTGTCGGAAGAAAAATCATACCGCCGAGGTTTGTTTCAAAAAGATAGAAGCGGATAAGAAAGGAAGTAGTTCTGAAAATACAAAACTAAGTTGCTATGGTTGTGGTACTGCCGGGTTTTATCGATCGAATTGCCCTAATTGCAATCAACATTTAAAGTCAGATAGCCCAAAACAAATAGAATTTAATGCTATCTATACAACATTAGTTGGTAGATCGGTTCCTACAGTGAATATCAATATTGATGGCTTAAATGGACAAGCATATTTTGACACTGCAGCAAGAACCAGCGTAGCTGGTTTTCATTTGTTTCAAAAGCTAAAAGAAAAGGGGAAAAGTTTTCAAAAAGTTTTTGCTGAAATTACTCTAGCTTTTGGTATAACTAGAAAGGAACTTGTTTATTCTACAATAGCTTACATTATTATTGGTAAACGTTTCAAGCAGATACGATTCATTTGTTTACCAACTGCTAAAAACAACAGAACTCTTCTTGGAATTGATTTTCTTGAGCAATCTGGTATCGTACTTGATTTAGCAGATCGTACGTGGCATTTTAAAGATGATCCAAAAACAATATTTGAGTTCAAATTAGAGGAATCAAAACTCAACAATGCCATTCCCTTAAGTGAAGCAAAAATAGAAAAGCTTACACAGCCCGAGTCTCACATACAAGACTTTATTTCGTGGTTTGAGGATAATAATAATATGGAAAAGATCCAAGCACCAACAAAACAACGTTTTATTTCAAACGAGTACTCGCCGGGAGGTATTAATAAAATTTTTGAAAACGCGCTTCCGTTGAATTTTAACACACCAAAAGAAACTGATTTGTTTCCACCACTTAAAAAGTTGAAACAAAATGAAATTGAAACAAGCTTCATACCTATAAGTTTGAATTCTATTGATTTCGAAATCAGAAATGACGAAGCTATTCATCTTTCTGCTTCTCAAAAGAAAATGTTAGAAAAACTATTAGAAAATGAAAAAAGTTTATTCGAAAACATATCAATACCAATCAAAGGAATCGAGCATACAATCAAAACAAGTACCCATGAACCTACAGGTTGTCGCCTTCAATGAAAATTAAACTGCGTGAAGAACTAAAGGAAATGCTTGCGAATGGGATTATAGAAGAAACTGATTCCCCTTGGGCTTCACCAGTAGTTTTGATTCCAAAGAATAATGGAAGTATACGATTGTGTGTTGACTATAGGCTTTTAAACGCGATCACTGTAACAGATACATATCCATTACCTCGAATAGACGACCTATTGCATGCAGCGAAATCGACACCATATATGACAACTTTAGATTTGAAATCTGGATACTGGCAAATCAAAATTGCCGACAAAGATAAATCTAAAACAGCTTTCACAACACCATTTGGAATATATGTTTTCAACCGTATGCCATTCGGTTTAAGGAATGCTCCGGCAACTTTTCAAAGGATAATTGACAAATTTCGGAATGGACTTCCAAACATCCTCATATTAGCGTACCTGGATGACATTATTATCTGTTCTGAGAGTTTCGAATCACACATAAGAGATTTACAACAAACATTTAAAAGGCTTGATGAATTCGGCTTTCACCTTAATAGAGATAAATGTTCTTTCTGTAAATCAGAGGTCAAGTACTTAGGACATATCTTGACAACAGAAAGTTTAAAAATTGATCCAGAAAAAACAGAAGCAATAATGAAACGACCAAGTCCGAAAAACTTGAAACAACTTATGTCCTTCTTACAAACATGCTCTTGGTTTCGTCGCTTTATACCAAACTTCGCTAATGTATCTAAGCCATTATCAAACCCTACAAGAAAAACACGAAATGGAATTGGTCAACAAATGAGCAAACAGCTTTTGAAGAATTGAAAATGTTACTGAGTTCACCACCCGTTCTGCAACAGGTCAACGAAGATATGCCTTTTACTTATGGACCGATGCAAGCAACTATGCGCTTGGGGCTGTTTTGCTCCAGGGGGAGAAACATCATAAGCCTATCGAATATGCTAGCCGACTGCTTATTCCAGCTGAGCGAAACTATTCTACAACAGAGCGTGAAGCCCTAGCTGTTGTCTGGGCAGTTCAAAAATTTCGCGGGTACATCGAAGGAGCAGAAATCACTATCTTAACAGACCATCAACCATTGAAATGGCTATTTAGCTTAAAATCACCCACAGGACGACTAGCTCGTTGGTCTTTGCTACTGCAAACGTATAATATAAAGTTTGAGTACACACCAGGAAAGCAAAACGTTGTGGCAGATACTTTATCTCGCCCCCCTTGCAAATTGAATCACACAGAGATCGATTGTGAGTGCATGTCATTTTCAATTGATTTTTCTACAAAAGGAGCTAAAGAAGTTCGTGATGCACAGCTAGAGGATCCACTTTTAAGAAAAATCATCGATTCGTTTGAAGCCGACGATGAAAACGTCCAACTACATACTGGTCGAGGATACGTAATGATTGACGGCATTTTATATCGCTATTGTTCAGAAGAAGATTCTGAAAACGGGCAGCTAGTAGCACCCAAATCTATGCACGCAAAAATTTTATATAACTTCCACAATGCACCAACAGCTGGCCATTACGGGATTGACAAAACAATTAATCGTATTACACCATTCTTCTTTTGGAAGGGTATGCGTACTGACATAGCAAACTACGTAAAAGCATGTGAACAATGCATGAAATACAAACCAACCAACTTAAAGCCTCATGGATTAATGCAAACTGTAAGCAGCAACCAGCGTTTTGAAATAATTTCAGTAGACCTATTTGGCCCACTTCCACGTTCAGAAGATGGATATCAGTGGATTCTTATAGACGAAGATCTATGCAGTCGATGGATAGAACTTTTTGCACTTAAAGAGGCATCTGCAGAAAATTGTGCCCTAAAACTATTAGATGAAGTTATCCTACGTTACGGGGTACCAAGAAGAATGCACTCGGACAACGGCTCACAATTTATATCGGCTCTAATGCAAAAGCTTACATTTTGTCTGGGTATAAAGCAAACGTTTACACCGATCTATCATCCTGAAGCTAATCCGGTAGAAAGAAAAAACAGAGACCTTAAAACCCAGCTTTCAATTTATGTCAAGCAGAACCATAGGGAATGGTATTCAAAATTAGCAACTATAAGATTTGCAATGAACACCTCCAAGTGTGCGAGTACAGGTTACACAGCAGCCTATCTCACGATTGGAAGAGAACTTCGTAAACCTTTTGAAGCTCACACTGATTTGAAGCAAGTTGTACAGTCAGAAAATTTTATTCCTCAAATTACTAATCATTTACTTAAGCTTGCGGACACGTTAAAACTGGCTAAAGAATCACAAGAACAAATGCAGGATAAAAACAAGGCTTACGTAGACCAAAAATGACGTCCTCAACAAACATTTAATATCGGAGATCTAGTCCTAGTGGAAACTCACACACAAAGTAAAGCAAAGCAAGGAATAACTTCGAAATTTACTCCACGTCGAGATGGACCCTAATTCATTCTACAGAAAAAGGGTTCTTCTTGCTATATCTTAGCAGCCACAGATGAACCAAAAACACCGATTGGTTCCCATCACGTATCATCACTGACACTATACAAAGGAAAAATTAGCAATCCAATCTATCCAATACGTTCTCGAGGACGACCACAAAAACTATCAAAAGAACCTACAGAAGACATCAATCAAAATAGCGATGTTACAAATAACCATGAAAGCACTCCAGATGCGTTAACAGTTCCAGAACCGACTACAATACAACTGAGAAGATCTTCAAGACCGAGACGTAAACGAACATATTCCTAAAAGTCTGTCGCATCATCGGGACGTTATCAGCGACAGAGGGGGAGGTTGTAACGAATGAGCTTTTATTTATTTATATTTTTATCATTATTAACTTCATATAATTATTATTTCATTAAACATGCATATTACATTTCAATTGCTAGCCAAATTTTAATTGAATTCATTATCAACAAAACATACAAATGCGAATTATATTTTATTATTATATACACATGGAAGTTGCGGACTCACTGTACTTAGTTGTCAATTCAAATATAATATCAATAACATAAATATGTAATCTTATGATTGAAAGTAAATTGCTCTCTCTGAGAAAACTTAACGAAGAAAGAAAGTAGAAATTTGAAATTATATCATTGTCATTGTGTCTGAGAGAATTGCACTGTTAACCTTATACAGGGTGTCCCGTAATTCGTTTTACATACTTTTTGGATTTCATTGTGGGTGTTGAAAATCTGGCAACCCTAAACCTGTGGAAGTCTAATTTAAATACAGTCTTAAAGGTTGTTATTTCTACAAAAAATTGAGTCTAAGATTAGGTCTCTATCATCAGTATTGACAGAGATATCGAATTTAACACAGGTCAGGGTACACCAAAGTTAGCCTTTTTTTAAATTGTCAAAAAGTGATGTCAAACTTGAGAAACGGACTTTACTGTAGAACAAATTTTTTTCTTAGAATATGACCAAGAATCATATCCCAAAGTATGTAAAACGAATTACGGGAAACCCTGTATATTATCTGATAAAGCTAATGCTGTGAAAAGAAATTAGAAATTATGTATGTGTAAGATCTCTCTGAGAAATTAAACAGTTCGAATTTGTTTAGAATTAATATAGAAAAGCTGTCATGATCAATTGCATTCATTGTAAGATTCATTCGTTGCCGGACCACCGAACAATAAAGAAGTCACATCACCTTTAATTTTGAAAACCAAAAAAGAGTTTTTTTTTATATATATATACGAGGACAATTGTAGACGCCTTGGCTCTCTCTGTTGGCCTGTTAAAAATAATAAGTTCTTCGAAATAATCTTTAGTGGAGAATCCTCTCCGCTACAGTA
Organism: Melanostoma scalare; assembly: GCA_949752695.1. Lineage (NCBI taxonomy): Eukaryota > Metazoa > Arthropoda > Insecta > Diptera > Syrphidae > Melanostoma > Melanostoma scalare. The sequence continues at coordinate 145,930,609 of OX456985.1, read as the reverse complement.
TACTTTTAAATTCAGACATTCAGCACGTATTTAATCTCCGTTCACATCTTTAGTGTAAAATTTTGCTAAAGATTTGAATTTTTTTTTTAAGCCTTCTGAATTCAGATTTTTTAGTCGAAAAAAGTTAAAACGTTGGCCAATCTTCGTATACGAACCTAGTCGCTGTTTCAAATGAACGCTTAGAGTGTCGGCAATGGCAAAGAAGCTATAAATTTGGCGCAGGGACATAACTCCACGGGACATAAGTCCATTATGGACTTGTGTCCCACTTTAGTGGGACATTAGTCCAAAACTGGGTTATGGATCTATGTCCCACCGCGGTGGGGCATAAGTCCATAAAAGAAATGTTTGGACTTATGTCCCATTTTACATGTTGTGTTTGAGGGAAATACAAAACCTTTGGCGAGATGAACCTTTTCCAATAAATTGGCAATCAAAAGATATTTGGACTACATTAAAAACGTGTTTAACGGGCTTTTTCTTTGCTAGTTACTAGGCAGGGCTACCATTATGTCAATAAGTCAGCGTAATGTCTTATAGTTAGAAAACCAAAGGTTGTTAGAATACCGCCGCTCGCTCTTCGAATTTATAAGCTAAAAACTGAAGAAAAATTAAAATGTAACAGGGAAAGGAAAAAGAAAAAAGTGAAACAAAATCATTCTGCTTTCTTTTGTTTTCCTCAAACAGAAAAACATTGAATAAAATTGGAAAAAAACAATAGAAAGCGGAATAAGATTTTGTTTCTGAGAACTAAGAAAAATAAAAGTTAAAATTCGCAAAGTAGAGATATGGTTTTCCGGAATTTGAAGATAATACATATTTTATTTTTAGAAGTTAGTAGAGTTCCTTTGTTTAAAAAGAAATTTAAAAAATTTTAATTTTTGAGAATTTGAGAAATTAAAATTAAAAAATCGCGCGATTGGCTGTGACTTCTTCACAGGTCGCTGCAAGATTGCTTGTATATCTTCGAAAGAACTTGCAAGTTGTATTTGATGGTGAGTTTTTGTGGACGAATTCCAGAATCGCTTTGTTTCGGATTCTGGGGGAAGAAAAACGATAGAAGCCGTATGTTGAAAACAGAGTACGAGAAATTCGAAAACTGGCTAAAACTTCTTGTTGGCGGCACTGCCCTGGCTCTCATACTCTGGCAGATCTAGTGACGAGAGGAATAAATGCACAGTCTCTTATCCACTCAACACAAAGGCTCTCTGGACCAGATTGGCTACGAAACGAGCCAAATCTATGGATAACTGTAAATGAATCTGCAATACGTTCCATTTCTTTGGTTGTCACGAAGGAAGAAGAGGAAGAAAAATAATCTACCACAACGAACGATTCCTTTATTACCTGCGAAAAATATAGCACATTGAAACGTCTCTTACGAATAACGGCTTACTGTTTTCGAGCAATTGAGTGCTTCAAGAAAAAGTAGCTCTTTGACATGATTGCATCAGAAGTGGAGGTTCAATTACTTTGTGCAAGTGAGATGGATAAAGCTGAAAGTTATTGGATTTCAATTCTGAAATTGAAGCGCTCAAACGAAATGAATGTATACCTTTGAACTCTAAATTATTAATGTTTAGTCCTATTCTAGATCAAGATGGCTATCTTCATGTAGGCGGTCGATTACATTTGTTGTCCGCCGCCGTAAGCGAGCAAGCTCATCCAATTATATTGCCTAAGACGTCGCATATATCGAAGCTGATAGTTGAAGATATACACGAACGATTATTTCATGCTGGAGTAACTTCAGTTGTGGTACCCGTGGTGTGATGGATAGCATGTCCGCCTGTTAATCCAGAGGTTCGAGATCGAATCCCACCAGAGGCAAAAATGTTTTTTCCACGGGTATCGCCTTTCGCGAGGAATTGGCAAGTCCTCCGTTAGTATTCATTGCCATGAAAAGCGCTTTCTCGATTAGCCGTTCGGAACCGGCAGAAAATTGTAGGTCCCCTCCATTCCCTCACAAGGGATGGTTGTGAGAAATGCACTAGGCCCAAGGGCTCCTCGCACTGTTGCGCCACCCTATTTATTTATTTTTTTTTAGTAACTTCAGTTTTAATCTACAATCAACTTATTGGATCGTCCAGGGGAAACAACTTGCTCGATCGGTTGTCAAGTGCTGCACAGTTTGCAAAGTTCTTCGAGTTATGCCAGCCAGCAACTTTTTCCTCGCCGTTTGATGTCACTGGCCTTGATTTTTCTGTACCTTTATACACATGTTATTCTGGGCAGAAGAGTAAGATATATGTATATAATGTTGTTTACTTGTGCATCGATTAGGGCATTTCATCTGGAGTTAACATCAGATTTAACAACTGAAAGTTGTTTGATGGGTATACGACGTTTCATAGCTCGAAGGGGAGTGTCAAGTGTGATTTGGTCAGACAACGCAGCTACCTTTAAGAAGTCCTACAAGGAACTGCTAGAATTGACCTTTACTGATGAAAGGTTTAAGGGCTTCTTGGCTAATCATCGAATACGCAGGAGATTTATAGTGGAACGTGCCCCTTGGTGGGGTGGATTTTGGGAACGTCTCGTAGGTGTCGTCAAATCGGCTTTGAGGGCAGCAATAAAAAAAGGCTACTTTGAAAAACGACCAGCTCTACACCCTCCTTACTGAAGTTGAAAGTGTGGTCAACAGCAGACCTCTTACATACGTTGCAGATGACCCTCTTGAACTATCGCCACTCACGCCAACTCAACTATTACGTGGACAGTCATGTAAACAATACCAAGAACACAACCAAAGACGATAAATATCAACGCTCAGAAGCTTTACGACAACGATGGAAAGAAAGGATGCGATTTATAACGAGTTTCAAACGCAGGTGGTACACTGAATACCTTCAGCAACTTAGATCGTTTCATAATTTCGAACACATCAAATCATCTGATCTGGGGATTGGTGATGTAGTTCTTCAGGAGGACCGCTCATTGCCTAAAGTACTTTGGCATTTTTGCGTAATTGTCTCTATTTTTTCAGGCCGTGATGGGAAGGTTCGTGCGTGTGAGGTGCGTGTTTCTAATACAACCATATTTAGAAGACCTATTCAACTACTTTACCCCCTGGAGATAACAGACCGCCTGAAAGATTGTGGGCTGGATTGAAAATTATAGCTTTTACCACAGTTAAATTACTTTCTCTCGGTAACTTGAACTTTTTCTTGATCAGTCTATTCAGCACTTCCTAACCATTAACACCCTAATTGTATTGCCTTAAATTACTTGCCATAAAATATTATAGTTATTAAATGAATTAAATTGTTTATTTCGTTAAATAGATAAGATCGTGTTTCTCTACTAATCGGGAAATTTATTTCAGTGAGATTGGTTACAATTTTTACGTGCATATTAGGAGTAAAACAACTTTTCCAATTTTTTGCAATGCTATAGCTCCGAAATGGTGATCCTTAGGGAAAAAAGTGTTTCACAATATTTATAGATAATTGCACGATGAATAATAATATTTGCCTTTCTATTTTTATGATAAAACTTACCGTTTAGCTGTAAAACTAAAAAAAGCGATGTTTGCAACATTTGATCTTGAATACTCTATTCAGCACTTCCTAACCATTATAACCCTAATTGTATTGCCTTAAATTACTTGCCATAAAATATTTTAGTTATTAAATGAATTAAATTGTTTATTTCGTTAAATAGATAAGATCGTGTTTCTCTACTAATCAGGAAATTTATTTCAGTGAGATTGGTTACAATTTTTACGTGCATATTAGGAGTAAAACAACTTTTCCAATTTTTTGCAATGCTATAGCTCCGAAATTTTGATTCTTAGGGAAAAAAGTGTTTTCACAATTTTTATAGATAATTGCATGATGAATAATAATTTTTGCCTTTCTATTTTTATGATAAAACTTACCATTTAGCTGTAAAACTAAAAAAACCGATGTTTGCAACATTTGATCTTGAATACTTTTTTTTCCGAATGGCGGATTGATGTGGATAATTGACAAATTGTAAGTAACAGGGTTACCAACATTCATGCTAATTTTTAGCTAGGTGCAAATTGATGTGACCTTACTCCTATTTTTGAAGCTTGTTTGACCGGACTATCTACTCTTACTCTTCTTTAATTAAAAAAAAAAAAATTAAGAAGCTTAAGCTGGTAAGCGAACGTACACAAAACCGTACTTTAGTTTATATAATATACTAGCTGAGCCGCCCGGCTTTGCTCGGGTCTGTACTTTTAAGGTTACAGTTTTCGTTTTTCCTCTTCCGCGGGAATTTGGGAAAGAAATATAATCAGTCTTCCTGTGGGACTAAGTGGTATCCTAATGCTGAATGAATTTTTGAAATCTGTCCAGTAGCTTCTAAATTTCCGTTCCCAACCCCGTTCCTGTGGGAATCTTCCGTTCCCATGGAAATATGTGAATGAAATGTCTATGTCACTGAGTGATAATGTAACATCCTAGAGTTGAAAGAACTTTTGAAATCGGTCAAGTTACTTTAAGGTTCCCGTCCTCGTTCCCGTTTCTGTTCCCGTTGGATTATAGAGATGAAATACACGCAATGTTACTTAGGGATTATGTGGCATTCCAGTGCTTTTCCAGAATTTTTGAAATCTGTCCAGTAGCTTCTAAGTTTCCGTTCCCAACCCTGTTCCTGTGGGAATCTTCCGTTCCCATGGAAATATGTGAATGAAATGTAAGTCTATGTCACTGAGGGATAATGTTACGTTCCAGAGTTGAAAGAATTTTTGAAATCGGTCAAGTAACTTTATGGTTCCCGTCCTCGTTCCCGTTTGTGTTCCTGTGGGATTATAGGGATAAGATATAGTTTAAGTTACTGATGAAGAGCGATAATGTAGCACCCCAAGTGCTGAAATATTTTTTGAAACCTGTGGAGTAGTTTCTAATCTTCCAAAAACCCAACCCAACCCCGTTCCTGTGGGAATATGGGGATCAAACCACACAGGATACCATCTCTGAACTAAACTTTGTCTACCCTGAAAATTTCATAAAAATACGTTGGGTGGTTTAGGAGTTTACCCCGGACATACATACATACATACATACATACATACATCCTACTTTATATATATAGATATATATCGAAAGTATGTTATCCAAAGAACGTTATGAGTCAGGTAGATCGGGCCGTTAAAGAAGGAGCGACTTTCGCTTCACAATACCCTCTACTGTTAACCTTTTGTATGGAAGTCGAAGGTCTATTGTACGCGACTGGAATCGCCGATTACTTAATCCGTAAGTTACTACAATTAATAATTTTCTCGTGGTGAGACCGTAAACGTAATTATCTCGAAACTACTTTTTGAAGTGAAACTTGTGACGAAACGTCACACTTTTTACCTTCGCCGCCCCAAAGCAGAATACACATACAACGGCTATGCGACGAATCATCCATAAGCGGCATACGAGTAAGATAAGATAAAAAAAAATTCTGTTCACATTTTTTCATTTTTATGAGTTCACATCCACTAATCACCGCAGAAATGACAAGTAGAGGTGAAATCACCTCCAGAAAGGGAAGAGAAATTACTAGCTAAGCATTAGTTGTGGGAATACCATTTTGAATATATGCCAAGATTTCTTTTCTGCCGACTTACAAAGTCAATTTTTGATTTGTTTTTAATTGGCCTTATATTAAGGATGCACCCAGCTTCCACTCCCGAATATAAAACATTGTATTTCGAATTAATTGGCCTTATAGAGCGTATGGACCCAGTGGGCACAGCGCATTCATAAGGTCCATTAAAAGTAGCAAATCTGCCGCCATATCGACTCTAATAGTCTACCCCGTTCCGCTCCCGAAATATTATATTTTGGTTTAATTGGCCTTACATTGAGGATTTACCCAGGAGGCACACCTCAACTCTAAGGTCCATTAAAAATACCAAAACCACCGCTCGTTCCACTTTAATAGTCACCCTTAGTTCCCGTGTTAGAAAGGAAACCAGTTTAATCGGCCTCATAACGTCAGGACCCAGTGGGCACTATTTTGTGAGGTCTATTAAACCTAACTTATCTTTGTTTATCCCAAATATAGCTCACCGTGACCAAACGACCAACCGCCAGGTGCTACAGCAAAAGGTTGCACCAAGTCCGACCAGCATAGCCAATCACCGACCTTGCTTCAATACCGTCTTCCGCAAAGTCCTAAAAAGGTGAAGATAAACAAGAACAGCCGGACCTTCAGGCATACTTTCAGTTCCCTTTTATACCGATTAACGTAGAAAAACTCGGCCCTTCAGGCATATTTATTCATTGTCTATTTTGATCAATTAACGTAAATATAAGAAAATTTTGTTAAATTTAAGATTACATTAACGTAGAAAAACCAACCCGTTTGTAAACAATATTGTAAGCTCTTCGATCTAGATTAGGATAATAAAGAAAACATTTAAGAAAACATTTGACGTGTCGGAGTTCTCCTTTTTACACCGAAGTTGGACCATCACACTCCAAGTCTTTTGGCTTCCTTGGGAAATACCCTGGCCCGCTGTGTCCTACTCCAGCTGGAAACCAAAGAAGCATCACAAATTGGCGCCCGAACAGGGACGTTGCTGAAAGTTCACTTACCGACCGACCGTGTCCTGGAACCAACGCATCGCCCACCGACCGATTCCGAAACCGACCGATTCCGACCGAGCAAATTCTCTGACATGGCGAATATCGACAAAGGTCCTGATCTATCCGACCACTATAGATCTATGTGAATGCGTCCATCCACTCTCGCGAGAAATGTTTCGTCAAGGTAGTTGACGAAACAAAATACACATGCATTTTTCTGTTGCCATGCATTTTCCGGCATCTACTTCTCCTTCTCAATCTGACACTCAGAACAAACAAATGTGCCGGCATTCTATTCTTTAAATTTTTACACTAAAAATTTGTATGTCAAGTAGAGATTAATAGACTCACAACTTAAGGTGATTGTTTTGAAGTAAAAGGAAATCGATGTTACGGAATAAATTTAATGCTTGAAAATAAGAAGATAAATCAAATTCATTTCTCGGGAGTTGGAACAGGGAGTAGAGCGTAGAGGTAACCAACACACTACGCCCAAAGGTTTGTATGTCATTTACAGAGCACATCGCTTATATTGGTGACCACGAAGCGACGCGACGGCCACGCACCGCCATCACAAGTACGCCAGTCTAAAAGCCGCTTTAATAGAACGCCATTCCAAGTCCGAACTTACACGGTTAGAGAGCCTTATCGATAGGGCAGACATTGGCGATCGCAAGCCATCAGCGGTATTGCTCTCAATGAGAACGCAAGCGGGCAGCACGTTTAACGACGACCTAATTAAAAAAAATTTGGATGCGTTAATTACCGCAACCAATAAACATCGCGTTACTGTCCGTCGCTCAGAAAACTCTGGAGGAATTTGCTACGCTTGCGTACAAGATATACGAGGCATCACAAAATGCAAACATTTGCAGCGTTTCTACTGCACAGCAGAGCGATAATTCTCGCAACGCCAATGATGCTCTCGAACAAAGACTTGCTTGAATCGAGTCAATGATCGAAGCATTTTCTTTCAATTCGCATCCGCATAGCAGTAATAATACCCAGAGTTTTCGAAACCGAAATAGTCGTTCTCATAGCAGGTCCAGGTCGTTCAATCGCACAAATTCAGGTTAGGGCACAGGTATGTGCTGGTATCACAGGCGGTACAAGAAAGAGGCAAAGAAATGTGAGCAACCGTGTAATTTCAACAAAAACAACTCAAAGGACCAAGTGAGCCACCCAAACTAGGTCACCCTGCTGTTGCAGCGGCAAACATGCAGTGTCTCTTAAGTCGCCGCTTATTTATTAGAGACAAAAACTCAAATTTTACTTTTCTAATCGATACTGGTGCGGATTTGTCAGTTCTCCCTTGTAGCATAAAGCACGCGAAATCAACAAACTAATCAGTTTTGCTATCGGCTGCGAACGGAACATCAATTCCAACGTTCGGATCAAAATTACTAAGCCTTGATATCGGTTTAAGGCGAAATTTCGTACACACCTTTATCATTGCCTCAGTTAGTAAACCGATCTTAGGAGCCAATTTCTTAGCAAAATACAATCTCTTAGTTGACACCAAGAATAAGTGATTGATAGACCCTCTGACTAAGATGCACGCATATGCATCTACAATGAGAACTGACGATCCAACCCCAAAACATTTTCAAGTCACTAAGCACGATAACAATAAAATTTTACAACAGTTTCCAAGTTTAGCAAAAGAACCAGATTACTTCGCGCCAGTCAAACACACCGTCGTTCATTACATCGAAACAAAAGGGCAGTTACCATTTTCAAGGCCCAGACACTTAGACGTTTCCAGGCATAATGCCGCTAGAACAGAATTCCAACACATGGTGCAACTGGGAATCTGCCAACCATCGTCCTCAAGTGTCTGCTCTCCGCTTCATATGGTGAAGAAAAAGAACAACCAAGACTGGAGATCATGTGGTGACTACCGCAGACTAAATGCTGCCACCATACCAGATCGACATCCGATCCACCACATCCAAGACTTCTCCATGAACACTCACGGTTGCAAATTCTTTTCAAAGCTTGACATTGTGAGAGCATATCACTTGATACCAGTTGCACCAGAAGATGTGCACAAAACAGCATTAACAACACCGTTTGGCCTTTTTGAATGGCTACGGATGCCTTTCGGCCTGCGCAACGCAGCACAAACTTTTCAGCGTTTCATGAACGAGGTGTGTTTAAGGTTAGAAGCAAAAGCGAAGAAGAACACAAAGAGCATCTCAAGATTCTCTTCAAGAGACTAGAGGACTATGGAGTCAATATAAACCTATCAAAATGCATTTTTGGCGTTTCCACTTTGGAATTTTTAAGCCACACAATAAATGCAGAGGGCATTTTTCCCTAGCAAGATCGCATCACAGCGATCACCAACTTTCCAAAGCCCACGTCAATAAAACAGATACAGCATTTCATAGGGATGATAAATTATTATCATCGGTTTATCCCGAAACTCGCTGAACTCCTTGCTCCTCTCCATGCTCATCTCGCTACGCTCACAGCACAGACAAAATCAAAAAAAGTTTTTTCCTGGCCAGAAGATCTCGACCCAGTTTTCGAAAACACGAAGGAAGCTCTATCAAGAATAACGTTACTAGCGCACCCAGTACAAAACGGCATATTCAGCATTACAAAAGATGCCTCTGATACAGCCGTGGGTTCAGTTCTACAACAACACGTTTCAAAAACTTGGCAGCTTCTTGCATTTTTTTCAAAAAAACTCAAGGACTCAGAAGCAAAATACTCAGCATTCGATCGCGAATTGCTAGCAATATACTTGGCTATCAAGCATTTTCGTTTCTTCGTCGAAGGGCGAGAATTCACAGTCTTCACAGACCACAAGCCACTCACGTATGCTCTGACAAGCAAAACTGACAGAAGTCCGCGTCAAACACGCCATCTCGACTTCATTTCACAGTTCACGTCAGACATTGTTTTGACGAGCCACATATCAAAATACACCATAAACTAATTGGTATAAGATTCAAATTTCGCGCCCTTCCGGTCATATTTATTATTTCATTATTTTGTTCATCAAAATTAATAAGAAGAAGAAGAACAATGAAATAAACACACTTCGTTTTTGATATTTGAACCGTACGATCTTTTCTTATTTTTCGCTTTTTTCGTTGCTATTTTTTCGAAGTTTTAAAACTTAATTTGAGCTCGAAATAAGAGCTAGTTTATAAAAATTATTATAAATTTTCATGGCGTCCGAGCAGGGACAAATTTAAACTAATAATTTGTTATAGAAAGACAATAACTAAAACTAATCAGTTACTAAAAGTATCAGTTAATTATAAAACGTACATACATATATACGCACCGCGAAACTATAAGAATTCGTGTCTATTGATTAAAAATCAATCTTAATAATATCTGATTGAGATTGAATATCTTACGCCGCGTAATTGTACAATTAGTGAAATCAGTTTGTGCAAAAATCAAAGACAATTGAAATATCAGCAACCACCATCAGCCAGAGCCATTGCCAAAGGAGTACCTTCCAAACCTACCCCAACACATCAAATAACATCTTTGCGAGAAGAGTCCCAGGACAGGAGGAAAGTTAAAGAAATCAAAACAAAAAAGACAGGTATTCACAAAGACTGAAAGTGTCTGTAAAATAATTGCCTGTTTATTGTGGCTTTTGACGTTCAGTTTTTGTCCTTTGCATTTAAATATATATTGATGGTGAAACAAATAAACAAGTGCGTGGTTGATTTAAAAGTTTAATAAAATTTATTTCAATTGTTTTATTCGACATATAAAGCTTAAATTTATCGATCAAATTTTGATTAATAAATTTTTTTTGTTTACGTTAAATTTATTTCGCTTTGCAAATAATTAGAAACTTTCAACAGTTCTGAAGCAGTTTATTGAAATTGATTTTCGTTTTCGTGGATGTTCGTATGAAAATAAATAAATTTTTCAACGACTTCCAAATATTTCTAATTCATAAACTGTGGTAAGGTGAACAATTTCCAGATAAACTAATTCTCGGAAAGAAAGTTATTTCGAAATTTTTTAAGCGAATTGTAACCAAAAGTTCATCAAAATGACGAGCAAGAAACGGCAGGCTTCACCTAAACAAAACGCAGAAATAGAACAATTAAGACATCAGCGACAAGTTCTTAAAAATAATATTGTGCGAATTAGAACGGCCTTAGAGGAAAAAACGATGTCACTTAATCCAATAGAATTGGATGTAGGTTAGATATTTTGAATTCATACGTCGATCAGATCATGTTTTTTTTTGTCAAACTGAGATTGAATCAGCTGATCATAGCGACGTATTCCGCGGAGAGTTAGAAGACATTTGCGTCAGTGCAAAAGCTTTACTTGTATCTAAAGTAAATAAGGGTCGTAAACCAAGTGGAATTGAATATTCTTTTAGTAATCCACATCACTCGCGCCTTCCAAAAATGTCTCTCCCGAAATTCAGTGGGAAATATTCCGAATACAAAAATTTTATTAGCTTTTTTGAGAGTCTAGTAGACAATGATCCAATGCTTCCCGATATTGAAAAGTTCAATCATTTAATATCATGTTTATCGGGTGAAGCTTTAGGAACAGTTAGAGCTTTCCAAGTAACGGAACAAAATTATCCGAAAGCTTTAGCAAGTTTAAAAAAGGTTTATGACAATAATTGCCTTATATTTTTCGACAATGTGTCTACTCTTTTCGAACTAAAAGAAATTCAAAAGCCATCAGCTTCTGCATTGCGCAGCATGATAGACACTGTTTCCGCAATTTATGATTCGCTTCTTTCGCTTGGTGATGAAAAGAATATCACAAACGCGATCATAATTCATTTAGTAATGTCAAAGGTTGATTCGATGACAAGATCAAAGTGGGAAGAGCAACTAGATTTCAGTACACTTCCTTTATGGAGTGACTGTGAAGCCGCGCTGAATAAGCGATATCAGCATCTTTCTGCTGAAGAAGCATCGTCTTCAAAGCATAAAATTTCGGATAGGTCATCAAAACCAAAACATGAGATGAACCATAACAGAAACCAAAGGGCTTCGTTTGCTTGTGTAAACCAACAAGCAAATAAATCGAAATAATTATACTGCAATTCAAACGATCATTTTATTACGACATGCCAAACCTATGCTTCAATACCTGTGATGCAACGATTTGAGTTCGCGAAAAGTGTGCCTGTTTGCATAAACTGCCTTCGAAAAGGACACACAGTTTCAAAGTGCAAATTAACTCGGTGCAGTGTTTGCAATAAATCGCATCACACATTATTGCACCAATATCAAACTACGTTCAATAGCACACCATCACAAGGAGCTTCGAGATTTCAAGCTATGCATGCCTCAGTTCCAAAAGATCAAGTTATTCTCGCTACTGCTATTGTTCAAATTAAAGGCAGTAGTGGTGAGTATACGCTAGCTCGAGCGTTACTTGATTCAGGCTCGCAAATCCATTTTTATAACTGAAGAGCTTGCACAAAAATTGAAGCTGTAAAAGGAACAAAAAACCTTAAATCTTCTCGGCATCGGTAAAGCAAGTACCAATGTAAACAAAAAGGTATATGCAGAAGTAAAGTCAAGATTTAACTATCATTCGTTTACTGCTGACTATTGGGTAATGAACTCAATATCGTCATATCAGCCGGATCAAGCCATAAATATTACGAATTGGAATATACCTTCCAACATTCAATTAGCTGTTCCTTATTTCAATAAGCCTCAAAAAATTGACTTACTAATAGGCGCGGAAACATTCTTCAAATTATTGTCGGTTGGTCAAATTAAACAAGGCCCTGAATATCCCACTATTCAAAAAACACTTTTTTGTTGGATTATATCCGGAAAATATCCCAAAGGTACAAATTCAAATACCAAACAATGTAATTTGGTATGTCAGTCTGAAGAGCTACCAGACTTAGACAAAATTGTGCAAAAATTTTGGTTACTGGAAGAAATTCCTGGAGAAACGAAAAAGTTTCTAACGCCAGAACAACAGTTGTGCGAAAACACTTTGTTGACAATACAAAACTTTTGCCTTCCAGTCGTTTCGAAGTTAAACTACCGTTTAAATCGTCTCCAAACTCGCTTGGGTCATCGTTTGAAACTGCCAAACGAAGCTTTCTCGCACTGGAGCGAAAACTATCCAAAGATAGCGAGTTAAATGCTATGTATATGGATTTCATGAAAGAGTATCTTTTGTTAGGACATATGTCGCTGACAAATAATGAAATCCCGAAAAGCCCGCACTATTTCATTCCACATCAGTGTGTTTTGCGCCCGCAAAAGCACAAGTACTAAGCTGCGAGTTGTTTTCGACGCGAGTTGTTTTCGAGTCGAACTTCATCTCAATTATCTTTGAATGACATCTTAATGGTTGGGCCAACCATTCAAGAGGAGCTATTTTTGACGTTGCTCCGTTTTCGAATACACAAATACGCCATTACGGCTGATATTACGAAAATGTACCGGCAAGTATGCATTGCTGAAGAGCACTCGATTTATCAGCTCATAGTGTGGAGGCAGCATCCGTCCCAACCACTACAACATTTTCGGCTAAACACTGTAACGTATGGCACGTCTCCAGCGCCATTTTTAGCAATACGGTGTTTAAAGATGTTGGGCGATGCTAATGAGAATATATACCCTACTGGTTCAAATATAATTCGAAGAGATTTCTATGTAGATGATCTCTTAACCGGTGCCAATGATCTTGAAACTCTAAAAATAATAAAGTTTGAAATTCAAGAAGTCCTTAAAAAAGGCGTGTTTCAACTGGCTAAATGGTTTTCAAACCATCCAGAGTTTTATAACACTGCGAGTACTGAAAAATCTATCAAATTTTATGATTCAGACTCTACCAAAACTCTAGGAACTTGTTGGCATCCAAAAGAAGATACTTTCAGCTTCAATTTGGAAAATAATTTTCATGATCTACGAGCTACCAAGCGAAACATACTATCAGTTTCCGCTCGTCTTTTCGATCCTCTTGGTTTGTTATGCCCCATAGTCACCAAAGCAAAAATCTTACTGCAAGAGCTTTGGATTGAAAAAATTGATTGGGATGAGTCGATTCCATTGCGCCTTGATACAAGTTGGCAAAATTTCAAAACCAATTTATCTCAACTAGGCGAGATAAAAATTCCAAGGTTTGTCGAAACTCATTCGAACGCAAAAATACAAGTTCATGGGTTTGCCGATGCTTCGATAAGAGCCTATGGTTGTTGCATTTACATTCGCAGCCAAAGCTCAGACGGTATCAAGTCGACGCTCCTAACAGCAAAGTCTAAGGTGGCCCCTTTGAAAACAAAATCGCTTCCGCGATTAGAACTTTACGCAGCGCATACTCTTGTATCCTTCAATACTAACCCTAATTCCCAATCCCCTCTCTCAAATAATTTCGACCAAACAAAATCCCCCCCTGTTCCTAGTTTCAACCTCACCTCAGGAGCTAAATACCCTAATTTTATAAGCTCTCATATTTTAAACCCAAGCCCATCTCAACCACCACTCGAATCTCGCTCTACTTTCGATCCTCTTTTACCTCCTAATGTCAAACTAACGCAACAGTCCCTCATTGAATCTACCGAGTCCCGCTATGCTCTTTCAAAACTTAGAGATAGTAAGGTGTTTGACAACATTCGTCTATTCCTAACTTATCTTCACGATAAACCAGACGATATGTGTGTAGACGGTAAAACGAAAAGCTATGTACTAGCGTCTATTCAAAAGGAAGGACTTCCTTCTGATCCTAAACACCTAAGGCAGCTCTACAATAAATACCACGAGCTCCTGAATATCTCTTCGGTGCAAGTCTCCAAAGATCTCTTAGCTTTCTCTCGGTACGTTCAATCCAAAAAAATCTCTTACCTGCAAAGAATCCGATCCGAAACTGAAAAGTTTTATCGCTCCTAACACTGAAAACAGTATTCCACCTTCTAATCTCCACCCTCTTTCTTTTTATTACCAAAACGTAAGAGGTCTTCGTTCTAAAACTCACTCAGTGTACTTGCAGTACCACAATCTTCCCACAATATTTGCACTTACTGAAACAAACCTTTCCCAGGACATCAAAAGCCAAGAGCTGTTTCCTTCGTTTTTCAATGTCTTTCGTGCTGACGAACAACCTCATAGCGAACCCCCAAATAGAGGCGTCCTAATCGCTGTCCATAACAAATACGAATCTTCCTTCATTTCATCCTCCTCTTCCAAACTTCTTGACTACATCTCTATAAAACTTACATTCTCTAATCAGTCCATTTTCCTGATGTGTTTCTACATCCTTCCCGGCGAACCAACAGACTCGTACAAATTGGTTGTAGCTGCTATCGACAAAGTGCTTGACATCTCAGAAGCACAAGATGAGATAATTATTTTCGGTGACTTCAATCTCCCCTATTCTCAATGGAACACTTCAGAAGACCAATTTGCTTTCACTCCCTCACCCGTTTCCATCAAAGAATGTCTCTTTGTTGACGGTCTTACTGATTCAAGCCTTTCGCAAACGAGTGGTATTAAAAACTATATGGGCCGGCAACTTGATCTTATCTTCACTTCCGACCCCATTAACTCATCTGTCTCAGAATCCTCATCCCCACTATCTACTATTGACAACTTTCACCCGGCTCTCACTCTCTCTTTTTTTATAACCTTACCTTTTCTTCTACCTAGTATTCGTTCAACTTTCATAAAGCTAACTTCAAGAAGATCAATGAAATTCTCTCTAATACCTCATTCGACTTTAAAAATCTTTCAATGAATGATGCAACTAGTTTGTTTTACGAGAAATTGTTGTACTGCATAAATCTTTATGTTCCCCTTTCGCGCGATAAGTCCTACTCAACATCCCCTCCCTGGTACAATCATAAACTACGTGAGCTGCGAAACAAGAGAAATAAGCTCTGGAATAAATATCTACGCTCCTGTTCAGTTTTCGATTACTCTGATTACCTTGGAGTATTTTATAAGTTTTCCAACCTCAAAGAAGCTCTTTACAATGACTTTACATCCACCACCCAAGGAAATCTAATTTCGAAGCCAAAATCGTTTTATAAGTTTATCAATTATAAAAAGAAAAATGATGGTTTCCCTCCTTCTCTTCACTACGATACCCAATCTTCCAGCGAACCAGCAACAATCGCAAATTTTTTTGCAAGTCACTTTAAACTGTCTTTTGCTCAAAAAACCCCAGATCTAGACCAGACTTACTTTTCCTATCTTCGCCATTTCTCTACAGGGCCTTCTAATCTAAGCTTTAATCAGTCAACTGTTCTTTATGGTCTCCTCAAACTCAAAGACGAGTATAATCCAGGTCCAGATGGTATTCCTGCCATTTTGCTTAAAAAATGTTGTTCCTGTTTAGCCCTTCCCATCACTAACCTTTTCAAACTATCCCTTTCAAGTGGAGTTTTTCCGGACTTATGGAAAATATCCGTTATTTCACCTATCCATAAAAAAGGCCCCAAAAACCTAATTTCTAACTATAGACCTATAGCTAGACTCTCCCATATCCCTAAGCTTTTCGAAAGCATTCTGTATGAAATACTTTCCTTCCAGTGCAAATCAATGATATCCTCCAAGCAGCATGGTTTCTGTAAGGGAAGGTCTACAACTGCTAATCTAGTTGAGTTTTTTTCCTTCTCTCTCTCTCTGCAATGGAAAAAGGAAACGAAGTAGACGTCATCACCACAGATTTTAGCAAAGCTTTTGACAAAATTTCTCACTCTGTAATCCTCTTTAAACTTTCTTTCCTCGGTTTTAGTCCTATCCTACTTAAATGGATCTCTTCATATCTTGACAACCGCCAATATAGAGCTCGTTTCCGTTCTGCTCTTTCAGTTCCATTTGTGGCTACCTCCGGTGTGCCCCAAGGAAGCCATCTTGGACCCCTCTTTTTCATCCTGGCCATTAATGATGTCGAAAAGATCATCCAATATTCTTCTATCTCACTTTACGCTGATGACGCTAAAATTTTCAAAGTCATAACCTCCGATCGAGATTCTCTCCAGCTTCAAAATGACCTCGATTCATTCGTCTTTTGGTGTTCTAAAAACTTCCTTGAATTAAACATTGCCAAATGCGAGGCAATAACTTTTTCTCGTAAAAGTAATAAACCTCCCCCCAGGTCCTATCATCTTCAGAACCTTCCAATAAACCGTGTGCAGCATATCCGAGATTTAGGAGTTCTCTTCGACGCCGAATTGAATTTTCGTTCTCATATTGACGAAGTAATATCAAGAGCTAATTCCGCCCTTGGTTTTATCAAGAGATGGTCCAAAGAGTTCCGCAACCCCCTTGTAACAAAATCTCTCTATATTGCCTATGTTCGCCCTCTCCTTGAGTATGCATCGCAAGTATGGGCTCCATATCAAGCGGTTCATATTTCAAGGATCGAAAGTGTTCAACGTCGTTTTCTGCTCTTTGCCCTACGGGATCTCTACGACGTAAGAAACTTTCTCAACTTGCCTCCTTACCGCGATCGTCTTACAATAATTAATCTTCACTCCCTAGAAAACAGAAGGAATGTCTTTGACATCATATTCATTCACCGACTTCTTACTGGCAACACTGACTGCTCCTCCCTTTTAGACCTTATCTCCTTCAACACTAATCCCCGAAACGTAAGATCATCCCGATTTTTTTTCTTTCCTGCTCATCGTACATCCTATGGTCTCAACGAACCCCTAACCCGCATGATGAGTAAGATTAACTCTGTTCCCTTTCTTTTCGACCTTAATCTTCCAGGTCCTTGTCTGAAAGTCCTCCTTTTAAACCATTTCTCATCCCTGTAGTTTAATTTAGCTTTAATTAGTTTTAATTAGTTTAAGTTTAGTATGTTTAAGTTATTTTAAGCTTGTATTAAGCTAATAAATGGGGCGGTAGCCCCACCAAAATTATTACCACTTGCCAAATTATGGACAAGAGTAAAGGCGATGTTGAATCTTGACGTTGAAGAAGCTATTTTCTGGACGGATTCCGAAATAACACTGCATTGGATAAAAACACATCCAACTGCCCTTGCAACCTTCGTTGCAAATCGATTGTCCGACATCCAAGAGTTGACCCAAAAAGTATCATGGAAACATGTACCGACAAAACAAAAATCAGCAGACATTGTGTCAAGAGACTGTAATGTGGATGAACTCAATGCGTCCATTTGGTTCAACGGTCCAAAGTTCTTATTGCAAGAACCATCATCGTGGCCGGTCAATACGCATTTTGAGTTGTCTCCAGAAGATAAAACCCTCGAAAAACGGAAACCAAACATAGCTCTACTAGCAGTAGAAAAACCTCGAACCAAACTTTTAGAACTTATTGAAGAAGAATCTTCATATATCGACTTGGTAAATACATTTGCGTATGCAATGCGATTCTTAAAAATATTAAAACACAAAACAGAAGTTCTCGAAGAATCGCCAACGGCAAAAGAGTTAAATCTGGCGTTTCTTAAAATAGACGAAACTATCCAAAATTATAGATTTGCAAATGAAATTCAAAAACTTAGGAAGATAGTTTCATTACAACCCAGTATTCAAAAATTAAATCCATTCATTCACAATTATAGTGAAGAAAATTTTTCGTTTTCATTAATTCGAGTTGGCGGTCGTTTGTTAAACGCACCAATTGAATATGATGCTAAATTCCCACTTTTGCTGACCAAAAATTCGCCGTTTGCAAAAACATACTTAACGTATCTCCATCGAAAGAATTACCACGCTGGTTCTCAAGCGATGGTGGCATTGCTTCGAGAAAAGATTTGGCTAATAATTGCCAAAGAAGCTTGTCAAAAGGTTGTACGACAGTGCATACATTGTTTTAAGTACAAACCAAAACTTTTGACCCAAATAATGGGCAATTTACCAGTGGATCGATTGCGAGCACAACGACCGTTCTTAACATGTGGAGTAGATTTCTGTGGTCCGGTATATACCACGCTTAAAATTCGTGGCCGGCCACCGAACAAAACATATATAGTTGTTTTTGTTTGTTTCGTATCAAAAGCAGTACATTTTGAATTAGCTACTGTCTTCTGATTGTTTCATTCTCGCCCTTAAAAGGTTCATATGTCGCCGAGGACTTCCAATTACGCTGTACTGAGACAACGGGACGAACTTCGTGGGAGCCCAACGAATTCTGAAGGAAGTCCAGGAAGAAGTCGAGCGAGGGAGGGAACAAGTCCAACAGTTCGCAGCAGAGGAAGGCTTCAGCTTCGCCTTGATACCGCCCAGTGCACCGCATTTCGTAGGCCTGTGGGAAGCGGCGGTGAAGGCGGTGAAAACGCTGTTACAGCGTACCGTGGGCAACGCTCTGCTCACAACCGAAGAGCTGCTCACAGTCCTCATCGACGTCGAGGCCATCCTCAATTCACGGCCAATCGGACCATTAAGCGCCGATCCCAGCGACGGCGAAGCGCTCACTCCAGCGCACCTATTTATTAATCGGCAGCAGTTTACGGTCGCTGCCCCCAGAACCAGTGCCGGAACAGCAAACGGTGCTTGAAAAGATGGCAGCTTCTATGCTGGCTCAAGCAGCAGTTTTGGCAGAAGTGGTTCAAGGAGTATCTGCTTGGCCTTCAAGCCAGATCCAAATGGGTACTGGATCAACCCAATCTCACCGTGGGCAAGCTCGTCCTTATCCACGAGGACAATACGCCTCCCCAGCAGTGGAGAACCGGACGAGTCGTGGTGGTCGTCGAAGGGCAGGACGGCAAGGTCAGGGTCGCCGACGTCAGAACCTCCAGAGAGATCCTGAGACGTTCAATCGTAAAACTGGCTGTACTCCCAAGTGAAGACGATTGAAGCCTTGGAGCCTTTCAACGTGGCCGGTGTTTTGACGAGCCACATATCAAAATACACCATAAACTAATTGGTATAAAATTCAAATTTCGCGCCCTTCCGGCCATATTTAATATTTCATTATTTGTTCATCAAAATTAATAATAAGAAGAAGAAGAAGAACAATGAAATAAGCACACTTCGTTTTTGATATTTGAACCGTACGGTCTTTTCTTATTTTTCGCTTTTTTCGTTGCTATTTTTTCGATGTTTTAAAACTTAATTCGAGCTCGAAATAAGATTTATAAATTTTTTTATAAATTTTCAGACATACAATACGTGAAAGGCAAGGACAACGTGGTCGCAGACGCCCTTTCTCGCATTGACGAAGTCAACACGAACAGCAATTTCAAGCTTGATTTAGAAACAATCGCCAAGCTTCAGTCTATTGACAAAGAATTGCAAGAGCTCACTTCGCCAAAATACAAATCAGAGAAAACTTCCAAATTCATACTACAGCCATTTAGTTTTCCAACCGTAAAAGTATACTGCGAAGCTTCAACCGGCAAGAACAGACCTTTCGTTCCAAACGCGTTACATTCAAATGTCTTCACGACACTTCATGGCATTTCCAATCCGAGCATTCGTTCGACCAGAAAACTTATCTCAGAGCGATACTTCTGGCCAAACATGAACAAAGATATATACAATTGGACACGATGTTGTATAGGATGTCAGAAGGCCAAAGTGCAGAGACACACCAAGTCAGAACATGGTAGATTTGACATACCAACTGGTCGATTTGATCACATACACATTGACTTGGTAGGTCCTCTTCCTGTGTCTAATGGTTTTTCATACGTCCTCACAGCAGTCGACAGGTTCACAAGATGGCCAGAAGCCTATCCTCTGATCGATATATCTGCCAGTTCGGTCGCTAAAGTGTTTGTCGAAAACTTCATTACCCGTTTTGGTACTCCTTTAAAAATCACTACGGACCAAGGAAGTCAATTCGAGTCCAAACTCTTTATCGAGCTGTCTAGGTTACTGGGAATACACAAGATCCACACTACGCCATATCATCCACTAGCCAACGGGATTGTCGAACGGTTTCACAGGCAACTCAAGTGTTCACTGAAAGCTAGATTTAACACCACCCATTGGATTTCAGAACTACCGATCATCCTTCTCGGAATTCGCTGCGCTGTAAAAGAAGACTTAAATTCCTCGGCAGCAGAGATGGTGTACGGTCAAAATCTGAGACTCCCCGGTGAGATTTTCATTAGTAACGAAAATCAAAACACATCTCCAGACGCTTTGATAGAAAAACTTCGTGACACTATGAGAAACCTGATTCCAACGGAAACACGACAAACCAAACAAGAAATCTTCATACCCAAACTTTTGGATGATTGCAAACATGTTTTCGTGAGAATAGACAAAGTCAAAACCGGCCTAATGCCGTCATACCATGGTCCGTATGAAGTACTTCGCAGACTTCGAAAACAATTCATTTTAAAAATAAAAAACAAAAGCGTATCGATATCAATCGACCGCCTAAAGCCTGCGCACGGCATAAGGTAAGAAGTTTCAAAAGGGGAACTCGATTGGAGGAGGGTGATGTAGCGGATCTACATGTAACAAAAAACATAATCATTTTTATCCACAAAATTATGGCGAAACAAAGAAGCCGCTGCAAAATAAAAAGTGAAACGCAGCAGCATCTTATGTGAATGCGTCCATCCACTCTCGCGAGAAATGTTTCGTCAAGGTAGTTGACGAAACAAAATACACATGCATTTTTCTGTCACCATGCCTTTTCCGGCATCAACTTCTCCTTCTCAATCTGACACTCAGAACAAACAGACGTGCCGGCATTCTATTCTTTAAATTTTTACACTAAAGATTTGTATGTCAAGTAGAGATTAATAGACTCACAACTTAAAGTGATTGTATTTGAAGTAAAAGGAAATCGATGTTACGGAATAAATGTAATGCTTGAAAATAAGAAGATAAATCAAATTCATTTCTCGGGAGTTGGAACAGTTAGTAGAGCGTAGAGGTAACCAACACACTACGCCCAAAGGTTTGTATGCCATTTATAGAGCACATCGGTTATAGTGTCACGGCCACGTCCTACCCCGCAACAGTTTGAACGTGCCACTTCCGCCCCTCCGACCAGCCGGCACCCCGACATTGGGATTGCTTATAATAATTTGCCAGGCCCCCAGTTCCCGCACCGGTGCCCTTTTAGCTTCAAGGCTGAACTGATGAATGTAGTACGGAAGTGGGGTCTTCCGTTTGATTCTTCTGGCAAGCCACTGGAGTTTTAAGAAAGGGTTGAGGAGTTAGCCCAATGCTTTGAACTCCCCCTGAATATTATGGTGCGTACCCTGCCCGAAATTTTCAGAGGTTCCGCTTAGGAATGGCTACGTTTCAACCGTGAAAACTTCCACGATTGGCAGACATTCCGACATTCGTTCATCCAATATTTTGTACCGGCCAGATACTACTACAAGCTCGAGGACGAGATCATGAGGAAACATCAAGGCCCACGTGAAAAGGCCAAAGACTTCATCCGGGCATTCTTATATTTAATCCGGCAACATCCTCGTATGACGGTCGCCGATAATATCGACCGAATCTACGACAACCTGCGACCCGAATATTGGCTCTACGTCAAGCGGCGTGATTTTTCTACATTAGATGAGTTGATGGAGTTGACGGATGAATATGAGTGAATGCGAATATGAAAAATTGCCGCAGTGCGTGATCTAAGGGCAAACACAAACATACGGGAGTTACGGCGCATCCTAGGAATCTGCTCATGGTATCGCAGGTTCATAAAAGACTTTTCATTAGTGGCAACGCCGCTTACTAACCTTCTAAAGAAGACTTCCAAGTGGGTATGGACACCAGACCAGCAAATTGCCTTCGATACTCTCAAAACTCGGTTAACAGAGGAACCCGTTTTATCCTGCCCTGATTTTACGCAGGCATTCACTCTGCAAACCGACGCCAGCCACACAGGGCTCGGAAGTGTGCTTACCCAAAAACAGGACGGCCATGAAAAAGTCATATAAGCTATGACAGCCGGACCCTCACCTCGAGGTGAAATATGCAGCCACCGAAAAAGATTACCTAGCTATTTTGTGGGGGATACGCAAGATGCGCCCGTACTTGGAAGGGTATCATTTTGAAGTGATTACAGACCACCATTCATTAAAATGGTTGCATTCTTTGGAAAATCCGTCCGGTTGATTGGCACGTTGGGCATAAGAGTTGCAGCAATACGATTTTAGTCTCCACTATCGAAAAGGATCTTTAAACGTAGTAGCCGATGCCTTGTAAAGAAACCCGTTACCAATTACCGATACCGACCATTTAGCCACAATGGGGGACGTAAAACCTGACTCGGTTCAGGTTATGTACGAGAAGGTCATCCGGACGCCCGATAACTACCCCGGTTTCAGAATTTCTGACCATCAATTGTACCGCCGCTTCACTTCCTCCAATCCCTTAGCCGATCCAAATACTGACGATTGGAAACTCTGTGTACCCACGACCGACCGCCGCCGAGTGTTATACGAGAATCATGCTGTGGTAACGGCAGGCCACTTGGGTAGCCAAAACTACGGCCCGCATCATGCAAAAATATCACTGGCCTGGTATATCCCGTGACATTGCCGCGTACATCTGAAAATGTGATGTATGTAACCAATATAAGGCCGCCCGACAGAAATCTGGCGGCTTAATGTATACGACGCAAACAGAAGGACCGTGGGACGTGGTATGCGCAGACTTTGTGGGACCACTACCACGATCAATGAAGGGGAACACCGTTTTATTGGTGTTCACGGATAAGTTCACCAAGTTGTCGGAAGCGATCCCCTTCCCGGCTGCTTCCACGCCGAACCTAGTTAAAGCCATTCGCGAACGCATTTTCACCCGATTCGGCATTCATGGAATACTAACATGGAAGCTAATTTGCAAGCCGCCAGCTTGCGGAAGTGCTATCGAAGCTAGGCATAACGCACCGTTTCACCGCTCCCTACACGCCACAAGAGAATCCAACTGAACGGGTAAATCGTGTCCTCAAAACAATGATTTCTCAATACGTCCAAGGTAACTATAGACATTGGGATGGGCACATTCCGGAGCTGACTTTCGCCATTAACACCAGTAATTACGAGTCTACTGGTTACTCCCCAGCCTTTCTGAATTTTTGTCGAGAGTTACGGATTCCTAGCACGTTGATGGGCCAAATTGATGCTGGCGTCCCGTTGGAAGAGATCAACGTAAGAGCCGAACGTATTCAAAGCCTTTTCGACTTAGTAAAAATGAACTTGCAAAAAGCAACCCACGCACAAGCTAAGCATTATAACCTCCGCCACCGCCCTTGACGACCGCAGGTAGGAGAACAAGTTTATAGGCGCGTACGAGTATTGTCCCCCGGAGTAAACTTTTTTACAGACAAACTAGCCTCGCGATATGATGGACCATATGAGGCTACAAAAATTTTCTTTCCAGTAATTGTAGCCCAACGAAAGAAAGGGATAAACAAAGGGCTAGCGATTAATGTCCGCGCTCATGTAAGAGACCTCAAAATTTTCCCAGTTGAACCCGAACCAAGTGCAGATAATTCAATTAAATTAAATTCGTCCGCCGCTGTCAGTCGCCAACCAGCCACCGTCAGCAATGGTTCTCTTTTCGCCCAAGCATTACCAGCTGCACAAAAAAAAAACAAAGAAACCAGTCCGTTCGCATTCATTCTTGTGCCAGCAGTCAAAGAGGTAAGTTCAGTGTTGGAAAATTCTGATACGAGTAAATTCACTTCGCGCATTCCGTCGCCTCCAGAAAGCAGACTTCGAAAAACGGACCCCGTATACCAAAAAATGGCCGACCAACATGGTAACACCAGGCGCACCGTCCATGATCCACATGCTAGTCGCGACGCAGGATCCGCATACAATCCATTCAGCAGACGCCGGACTCAACCTACAAGACCCCAACCCCCGCCTCGTCCAGATAACAAGGTAGGAGTCAGGTTGGAGATCCCGCCTCCTGGTAAAACGACCACGCGCCAGGTAAACATTAAAGAGAGCGACAAGCCTGGAGATCAGCCCATCCGACCTCCACCGCCTATCGAAGAACACATGGCATTGGTCCGCGATCTTAAGGGCAAAGCAGTTGAGCTATGGACCAGCCGAATGAAGCAGTCCAGCAGCGAGACTCGCCAAGTAGCCCACCACTCAAATGTGCTGATAAAGAGCGGAGGGATGACCAACTGACTCCAATGGAGTGGATTCTCAAGTCCTTGGACCTCGATCCAATAGAGGTGAGGCGGCGGGCGGTAATACAGGCTGCCACAAGAAATATGGATTGGGCTCGGCAAAGGGGTGACCTTCGAACCGCCCGATATGCAGGAGCATATCTTACCTTACAGCATAGTAGTCGTTTATGCGCTGTCTTCGCCGGTCCAGAGGGCCCCCGAGATCCAATTCGGCGTAAGCTGCAATTTGACTCAATCTGCCGTTGGCCCAAATATGTTCCAGCAACAGCTACCACTACGCTAATGATGACGGCTGTCGACGGGACTAATCGAGGAGACGTGTCCTTTGGCCCCCTGGCAGTGGTGAGCTCCACATCCAAGGACACACCCGGACGCCCAAAAACGTCGAGAAAGGGCGCGTTTACGAATGTACAATGATTATTTCAAATGTGTAACTTAGAAATGTTAAACTTAAATTATTAAATGAAACAATACTATAAATGTAAATACAATCCACAAATATAAATGTCAAATCAAATGTAAATAATAACATAGAATTTGTTCTTAATATGACCTTTGAAGTATATACACAGTAAAAAGCCCGAATTATAACGATAAAGAACTGGACGTGTTTCCTTTATTCTTAAGAGTTTAGTTTTTCCTTAAGTTATTTTTTTCCCTAGTTTTTTTATAATCTAAGCAAAACCTAGTCAGAATCATTTGGTCCTTCTGAACCATCTTTTAAAAACAATTAATTAACAAACAGTGTGTGTGTGTTAAAACTATAGCTTTGACAATAAAGTGAGCACTAAAATAGTTGGTTGAGCATAAATGTACATATATATATACACAAAGTGCATTTACAAAAATCATTTTCGTGCCTTTAAAAAACTAACGACTTATAGTTAAATATATTTCGCGTTTCATAAACCGAAATAACGTCGCGTCGCGCAAAAAATTAGCACCAGATTATCAAGAAGATGCAGGAACTGACGGCAGCTGCAGTTGATATAGTACGTGAGTTTTGCACATTTTAATTGTTTCTTATCTGAAAAAACAAATAAATATTATAAAAATGTATAAATATGGAGAAATGCAAATTGGTTTGCTGACAACCATTAAGAGGGAAAAGAGAGCGCCTGACGCGCTCGTACGTAGCTGCAAGGTTGACTAAGTTGGAGGAGGACGTCGCCACTTTAAAGGTATATAACGAGGCTATCATCGGAAGGACAGCATCTGGAATCTACAATGAAAAAAGAAGATCTGTTAGATGTATACGACCAGATAAGGGATATCTCAATAGATTACCGGGTTGTATTAATGGATGCGTTAGAGAAACGCAAACCTGTGCCCACAGCAGACGCCAAGGCAGCATGTTTGGACGCAACGTCGCAACAGTCGTCATCTCGGTCGGAGATACGGCTCCCTCGCATCGACTTGCCCAAGTTTGATGGTGCTCACACCAGCTGGCGAGGATTTCACGATCGTTTTGGTGCGTTGGTGCACAACAATAGCAGTCTGGCCGATATAGACAAGCTGCACTTCCTGCATTCGTGTTTGGTTGGTGACGCCGAGCGATTCCTGCAGAATTTGTCGGTCGAGGCGGTAAATTTTGAAAAGGCGTGGGACTTGCTGAACGAGCGGTACGACCACAAACTCATACTGGTGCACTTACAGATGCAGGCTCTATTTGGGCAGTCTCCGATGGCCCGGGAAACTGCGACAGGTCTGAAGGAGTTGTTGTTCACTACACGGGAGTGTTTGTCAGCGCTGGAAAACATGGACGTTCCGGTCGATCAGTGGGACACGGTGCTTATTTGGTTCCTGCACCAGAAGTTGCCGTCATCTACGCAGAAGCTGTGAGAAGAGAAAATGGGAAACAGAAAAGATTTGCCGAAATTCGTTGAGTTTGCGGACTTCTTGGACACTCGTTTCCGCACTTTAGAAGTTGTTGACCAGCAGGAGATGTGCTCCGCGTCAAAAATGAAAGCTGAGACACACGCCAACAACCGTTCTCGCTTTCAGAGCACAAAGGTGATGTTTGCGACGCCAGCATCTAAGCCAACAGGAAAGCCAGCCAGTAGGCAAGTAGGTAGGAGAGCTGTTCGGCCAACTTTTAACAGGGAGTCGGGAATGTGCAGTTTATGCAGTCTGCAACAGCATTCCATAAGGAATTGTCAGCGGTTCCTGAACATGGACACAGCGGAAAGGAAGCAGACTGCTCGACGCTTGAGAGTTTGCGACAACTGCCTTTCTTCAGGGCATTTTGCGCCGGATTGCCCCTCGCCTGGCTGCTGTTTTTTTTGCCAACAGCGTCACCACACGCTTCTACATGTTAACGTGGCCCAACACGCAGCTGTGCGCGCTAATAGCATGACGCCGTCGAGGACAACAACAACTTCAAGAGGTAACAATGCAATTTCTAATTCATTCTATGCAAACGCGCTGGAGTTTGAACCACGAGAAGTACAACAAGCTTCTACAAGTGGTCATGGTAGCAGAACGCAATAAGTGCTTTTAGCGACAGCTATTGTGAAGGTGCGAGCAGCCGATGGTAGTCTTTTTTTTTTTTTTTTTTATAATTAGCGTGCACATCAAGGGGTTATGACTACCCTTATAATGTTATTAAACACAGTGCGAGCATTTAGGAAAATAGGAGAGGATTTGAAAGGAGACACCGATGCACGTTGCTTTTGAATCTTTGTAAATTGTAATGCAGGGGAAACACAGAGCCAGGTAAAGCATTCCACATTCGGGTGGTGCGACTGAAATACGAATCTCTATACTTGACTGTACGCCCGAAGTTGGGCTCAAGGCAGAACTGATGAGAATTCCTAGCGAGGCGGGTGTTGCGGCTAAATTGTTTCAAGGGAGGAATGCAGCTGGCTATTTCACTAGAGCACTGTCTGTGGAAAAAGCGATAAAAAAGAGAGAGACAGGTGACGTTTCGACGATGTCCAAGAGAATCAATCGATTCTACGATTGAACTATCACCTATCAATTTAAGCGCTCTATTTTGTACCCTATCAAGTAGGCGCAAAGATGTTTGAGAAGCACCTGACCAGATATGAGAGTT
This sequence comes from Melanostoma scalare, assembly GCA_949752695.1. Classification (NCBI taxonomy): domain Eukaryota; kingdom Metazoa; phylum Arthropoda; class Insecta; order Diptera; family Syrphidae; genus Melanostoma; species Melanostoma scalare. The sequence goes on along the minus strand of OX456985.1, from coordinate 145,902,980 downwards.
ATACTCCAGTTTTGGACGGATGAAGGCCTTATAAATTGTAGCCAGATCAGAAAGGATGAAGAACTTCCTGCATCGTCTCAAGAAACCTAAGCATTTAGCAGCGTTTTTGGCGACTTCAAATATGTGGTCGTTCCAACGAAGATCATCGTTTACACACATACCAAGTACTGACAGCTTTTCGGTTTCTTCGATGCAGGTACCATTCATGGATAATGGCAATAGGGGAATGTTAAGCTTCAACGACAAGAGACAGCATTGAGTTTTCGAAGCATTGAATTCTGCTCGGTTCATAAGACCCCATGCAACTATGCTGTCAAGGTCAGAATTCAATGAGCTTATCATACGCAACCGTTCTAGTTCCACATCCGAAGAGCAGGGACGTGAATTTGGAAACGAATGTGAAAAGCTGAGGGTCGAGTCGTCAGCAAAACAGTTTAGCGAACTAGAAGTTTCAGACAAGAGATCATTAATGAAAATGAGGAAGAGAGTCGGAGACAAAACGGAGCCCTGGGGCACACCAGAATTTATTAAGTGGGTAGCAGACTTGAAGCCATCCAACACAACTTGTATTGAACGGTCGGAAAGGTAATTTCTAATCCAACGAAGAAGAGACTCATCGATACCAAAAGCACGCATTTTCGATAAAAGAGCCTGATGCCAAACTCTATCAAATGCTTTAGAAATATCAAGCGCAATAATCTTACTTTCTCCAAAACAATGTAAAGATTGGTTCCACTTTTCGGTGAGAAAAGCCATCAAATCACCAGTGGACCGTTTGCTACGAAAGCCGTACTGACGGTCAGAAGCTTTCGTTCTTCAAGATATTTCATAAGTTGACGGTTTATCAACGCTTCCATGACCTTGGAAAGAAGGGACGTTAGTGCAATTGGACGGTAATTGGAAGGGGAGGAAGATTCGCCTTTTTTAGGGATGGGCTGGACAAATGCAGTTTTCCATCTGCTCGGAAAAATCCCAGCAGAATAGGAAAGATGGAAAAGTTTACGCAGTGGTTTTGCCAGCGTAGAAGAACACTTCTTCAGAATAACGGCGGGGATACCATCTGGACCAGTGGATTTATGTATGTTGAGATCTTTGAGGACTCTCGCAACCGAGCGAGTTCAAAAAAATATCTGCTTCATCAAAGAATTTGCAAACTCGAGCTCAGGCGGAGCCAATATGCTATGAGGAAGTGTCGAGTTGGCAGCAAATTGAGCTGCTAGCAAATTGGCTTTGTCGATGGAACTGACATACGGAGAGTCATTGAAGACGAGCGTTAGGACCGATGACGTGGTCGAGTTCTTAATGTTCTTGACAAAAGACCAAAAGTTTTTACTTCCTGTTGGACACGATAGTATTTTTTGCCTTACTTTTTGGTCATGTAAAAACTTAGCCCTTTGTATTTGAGCATTGCAGATATTTCTAGCCCGTTTGAACAAATTTCGGTTTTCAACAGTCGGGTTGTCTTTAAATTTTCGAAAACTACTTTCTCGATTTCTAATCGAGAATCAAACCATGAGTTCTCTTTGGGGATGATACTTTTTAATCTGTGAGGAACAAAATTTCTCATGCCGTTGAGAATTACGTTAGATATCATATCATCTGATGCATCAACGTTTCCGTCGAGAAAGCACAATGACCAATTAAAATTTCGAAAGAAATTATTCAGGCCGTCCCAATTGGCTTTCTCGTATTGCCATACAGTTCTTTTGGGGACTTTATTTTTTTTAACGTGACGGAGAACAAAAAATCTACCGATATGACACAATGGTCCGATTTGCCTAAAGGAGATGATACTACAACCCTGTATTTTTCGGGATGAGAAGTGAGAAATAAGTCAAGAGTGTTGGCCGCATGGCTTTGAACCCGAGTGGGCTCATCAACAAGTTGAGTTAATTCGTTAAACTCAGCGAAGATCTCAACATATTTTCCTTCGGGTGTTGTCTGGCCAGAATGTCGAAGCCAACCAGAATTGTGTACATTGAAATCGCCCGCAATTGCGATTTCAGTGTGCGGATAAAGGGAGACAATTCTTATTATGGACTCAGATAGCGCATCAAACTCGTTAGAGGTTGAATTGCTATCTTAATTGGGGTTTCTATAAATAAAACAATAATAAATGATTTGCTTACGGACGTTGAATTTTAACCACATGAAATTAAAGGTCGTATTAGAACATAGGCCGTATTGTGGTAGAAGTTGGTAAGCAATATCATGTCTAACATATACGGCGAGGCCATGGGAGTAAAAGAATAGTGGCACTAAGCTATATCCAGGCAGGTTGAATTCTGAGGGATCAGAACCAACACCCACCTGTGTTTCACTTAGTGCCAAAACAGCTGGCCTGCATTTTGCAGTCTGAGCGTCTACACAGCCTAATGTTGCTAAAATCGACCCGAAATTTACCCGACATCACCATTCACAAAAACACACAAAACAAAATATCGAACGCAGACGCTATCTAAGTAAAATCAACAAGTGCAAATCTTATTGGGAAACCAAAAAAAAATTACTAGCGGTGTTATGCCCAGCAAGCAATTTAATTTTCGTTCACCAACGGGATCAACACCGTTGATCTCACTATCCGCCTAGCAAACCCACAGTCTCATTGACTGCACACACAACCCAGATAAGATAAGAAATTATCAAATCGAAGAAATGTATGCAGTCACTGAGACAATGAGAGTGGTGTGGGGGAGGAGAAGATAAGGAGGTATGCACAAAATGTTTCGTCTATTGATGGGCTTTTTTTTTTTTTTTTTTGCTTTAGTTAATTTTTGCAACACAGCGCACTGAATAAATTTTTGCACGAGAATTTTCAGATTTTTTTTATTTTTTTGCACGAGAACTATTGTATTTTCTTGCGGCGGCACGGAATGGAATTTAGTAATATTTATTGATTGATTATTGTTGGTTTTTTTTTTTTTTTTTGTTTTTTTCTTATTTTTTGGGTGGAGGAAGAAGGAGAAAGGTTTTAATTTAGAGGACACTTAGCGCGATGCGTGTTTGCGCGTTCGATAGCAGATCGGTCGTCAACACCATCTCCGAGCTTTGATCGATCCAGGATCAGAAGCATGTTTCATCACGGAAGATGCAGCACAACAGTTGAAGTTAAAAAAGCGACGTACCTTTGTCGAGGTGTCAGGGTTAGGGTTCTTCAGCAGTGGCACAACGCAAACATGCGTGGATATTAAGCTTGCGTCATGCAACTCAACTTATGGAGGTGCGGTGCGGGCACTGGTCTTCAAGTCGCTGACTGGCCATCTCCCGGCCCAACAAATGATACCTGACAAAAAGCAACATCTTAAAGGGTTAACGTTGGCAGATCCAAATCTCCACGTTCCTGGACCAATTAACATACTTCTTGGTAGCGACGTATATGCCGATATACTCCTTCCAGAAATGAGAAGACCTGCAGATTTAGTCGGACCAACCGCTCAGAAGACGCAGTTAGGGTGGATTGTGTTAGGGAGAGTTCAAGAGGAACATCCCCGGCAAATACGCAGTTTTGTGCAGACTGCTGACCTGAATTCTCAGCTGCAGAGATTCTGGGAGACGGAAGAATTGCCGTTCCAGACACATGAAACTGAGGAGAACATCGCATGCGACCCGCATTTCGATTAACACACGAGACGCCTTCCTGACGGGCGTTATGAAGTGAAGCTGCCGTTTAAAGGTGGATGTCTTCCAGCGATGGGATTCAGTAAGCAGAGCGCGGTCCGACGATTCCTGCACTTGGAGAAGAGGCTGGAGGCAAACCCAACTCTTCGGGCAGATTATGCCAAATGTATACAGGAATATGCAACCTTAAGGCATATGGAAGAAATTCACGTCGGCGACTCGGTGTTGGCAACCCCATACCACTATTTTTTGCCTCACCATGCAGTTTTCAAGGAATCGAGTTCCACCACGAAACTGAGGGTCGTGTTCGACGCAACAGCGAAGACTTTGGATGGAAGTTCGCTCAATGATCGACTTTTGGTGGGTCCAAAATTACAGTCGAGCATTATCGATCTGGTTCTTCGATGGCGAGCCCACAGAATCACGTTTACGGCTGACATCGAAAAGATGTACAGACAGGTGTTGGTGGATACACCGGACACATATTATCAGCTGATCCTGTGGAGAGACGATCGTTCCTCTCCAATCAAGATGTTTCGGCTTAAAACGGTAACGTTTGGCACAGCAAGTGCACCATATCTTGCCATCAAAATTTTGAAGCGTGTAGCCGAAGATGAAGAATCGAACCTGCCGGAGGGCGCGAAGGTTGTCCGAGAGGACATGTATGTGGACGATCTCATCAGTGGTGCCGATACTGTGGGAGAAGCACGAACAAAACGCGACCAAGCGAATCAACTTCTGGCGTCCGCGGGTCTCAAATTACGCAAGTGGACAAGCAACGTGGAAGAACTCGTCGAAGACATACCAGCACCAGATCGAGAGTTAGACTTTGAGGTGCCGTTCAACATGTCAAATCATGTCAAAACCCTTGGCATCAAATGGTTCCCGATAGACGACTACTTTTCGTACCAAAATGTGCAACAGTCATCAGAAGCCACAACAAAAAGGTCAATGTTGTCCACGATAGCCAAACTGTTCGACCCCCTTGGCTGGATATCACCATGCGTCATCACGGCAAAGTTAATGATGCAGCGGCTTTGGGAACTAAGTTGTGATTGGGATGATCCGGTTGAAGCTACTTTGAAGAAGGATTGGGATGCTTTTCATGGAGAACTTCCTATGATCGAGACTCTTCGAATACCACGCTGGACTCAGATAAGCAAAACCAACAAGGATATCGAGCTACACGGATTCTGTGATGCGTCGATGAAAGCATACGGTGCGGTAGTATACGTTCGTGTGCTTGACAGTGATGGCAACATCCATGTTAACTTGCTCCTGGCAAAGACGAAGGTAGCTCCAAGTCAGCGTACGATCACGCTTCCACGTTTGGAACTTTGCGGAGCAGTAGTGTTAGCGCAGCTGATGCAGTATACGAAGGACGTTTTGGCTGTTCCCGACATCAAGATGTTCACATGGACCGACTCAACCATCGCGCTCGCGTGGATACGAGCCACTCCCGCCAAATGGACTACGTTCGTGGCCAACAGAGTGTCCGAAATTCAGCGTTTAGTTGGGATCGATTGCTGGGGACATGCTGCAACGCTTCATAACCCAGCCGATCTGGCGTCCAGAGGGGTGTATCCAGCTGAACTGACGTCATTGAAAGCTTGGTGGATTGGTCCTTATTTTTTACGCAGTCAATGGGCTTTCGATGTTCCGCATCAACCTGTTGACATCGAAACTGACGAGGAACGACGCACGCACTAAATGCTCAAGTCAGTCAGGATGATCGCATACTTCAAACCATCTGCGACTGTTCGAGTTTGTTGAAGGTGTTTCGAGTTGTCGCCATATGTTGTCGTTTCGCAACAAAATGTCGACGAAAGGAAGTGTCTGATGGCCCGCTTAGCTCAAGCGAATTAGAAGCAGCGCGTATCATCGTCGTGAAGGCCGCACAGAACGAGATGTTCAAAGCAGAGCTTCAACAAATTTTGGAAACTTCGAAGGTACCCAAGTCACTCAAAACTTTAAACGCATTCGTTGATGCTGAAGGACTTTTGAGAGTTGGAGGACGCTTGGAGAATTCTCTCCTCCCTTACGACGTGCAACATCCGATACTTCTTCGAAATAGTCACCATTTTACCAACCTGGTTGTCAAATAGCAACTTCATAGATGCACTTCTTGCTACCGGCAAAAGGCATCGGAGATGCAGCAGTTGATGGCGAATCTACCTGCACCTAGAGTACAGATGTCATGACCGTTCAGTCATACTGAAGTTGACTACGCAGGACCCATCGAAATAAAAAGCTGGAAAGCTCGAGGTGCTAAAATACTAAAGAGGTATTTTGCAGTATTTATCTGTTTGGCAACAAAGGCCATTCACTTGGAACTTGTGTCTGACCTGACAACCCAAGCATTTTTAGCAGCATTTCGACGGTTTACGGCCAGGAGAGGTAGCTGCAAGCAAATCTACAGCTATTGTGGAACAAATTTCGTCGGCGCTAATAACGAATTAGCCAAAATGTTGAAGGACGCGAAGCACGATTGGAAGGAGAGATTGCCGAAAACCTTGCAAATCATGGTACAAATTGGCACTTTATTCCCCCAGCTTCTCCACACTTCGGTGGATTATGAGAAGCGGGAGTGAAATCGGTGAAATACCATTTAAAACGAGTTGTTGGAACCGAAAGTCTTACTTTTGAGGAGCTCACAACGCTTCTAGCTCAGATAGAAGCGTGCTTGAATTCGAGACCCTTATGCCCGCTCTCCGACAGCTTAGATGATTTGAATGCGCTAACTCCTGCGCATTTTCTTGTAGGCGAATCTTTACACGCTGTGCCACAAGGCGAACTCAACAACATAACGTATATCGACCGATGGCAACGAGTACAAGCGCTGGCGGAAGGGTTTTGGAAAAAGTGGAGTTCCGAATACCTTGCACGGTTGCAGCAACGTCCGAAATGGACTCAAGTTCAAGAAGCTCCCAAAATAGGAGACCTAGTCTTGCTCAAGGATGAGCGGCTTGCACCGACTTACTGGAGTCTTGCCCGAATCGAGGACACTCACGCGGGAACGGATGGACTTGTACGCTTTGTCACGGTTAAAACACAAAACGGAAACTTCAAACGACCCATCGCGAAAATTTGTTATTTACCATCTAACAAACACCAGGAACAATCGTCGTTAATATAAAAATTAATTTCTAAAATATAAGCTGTTTACCGAAACATTTCAAAGGCAATCAACCCATCTGTACAAAACAAAAGTTAAAACACATCATCGTTCAAAAACACCAATCAATACATCTTTAAAACCATCTGCAAAGCTGTTAAAACAACATCAATCAACACATCTTTAAAACCATCTGCAAGGCTGTTAAAACAACATCAATCAACACATCTTTAAAGTATCTGAAAAGCTGTTCAAGAAATAATAAAACCAACAAGAACCTTTCTTAAAATCATCTTTATTTAAGGATATAATTATTTACAAAAATTGCACGAAAGGCAATCAAAGCAGTTCGTCTTTAATGCTGTGCTGCAACACCGCACACTCAAAATCAAACTCAAAATATAAAATGAACTGCAAAACCCAATTTATTATGAAAATCTTAATACACAAAATCAAATTTTTAAAATACATCCGTTTCAAGGCATTTTGGCATGTTCAAAGGGAACATCGAAAACAGAGCCGAGAGACATCGCACGTCGAAAGTCGATTTCCCGTCGGAAAAACAAAACAAAACAAAAAAAAAAATCGTCGTCGACAAGACACATTTTTAGTAAAAAATATCTGTGCTCTGCAACAACGCATACACAATATTAACAAATAATAAAACGCTGAAGCAATGCACATATTTACTAAATAAATTATTACCGTCATAAACCACAAAATGCAATGCCATTGTAAAACCAAAAAACAAAAAAAAAAAAAGAACACGATCCACATCACACAGAAAATGAAAAACCCACGAAATGTCAAATGCCGTCGGCAAATGCATTTGACAATTTTGCACTACAGAGCTGATCAATATTTAAAGGTCACCAATTTATACAGTCCACTGAAGTAAAATGAATTAAATTTTCCGACCAGAAAAGGATGGCACTTGGTCACGACAAATATGCCTTGCCATCGAACAAGTACACACACACACACACACACATATATATATCCAGCTATTAAAACGAATAACCTACGCGAGTTACATATGATATTGCACAGTCAACAGTAGCAGGTCAATCAACGGCTGACAATTATGAAAGTGCAACATCATCAATAAAGGGTCAATCAACGAATGACACCAAATCGATAATCGCAGCTTCAGCAATAACAGGTTATAAAAGCCAACTAACGAAGCAAGCAAAACGCCCAGTAATACTTTTATAACTGATACAATTGCAGCGACGCTTTGGACGGCGGATTGTAAAGGTTCTCATTTGTAAACTATTGTGAAAGTAACATTTGTTTAGATAGAAATAAAGTATAATTGGCCGGTGGCCCATTGTTTAAAAAGAAAAGTTGTTTTTTTTATCTCTAGTGGACACCTAAAACCTAATTGGCGCAGTCGGTCGTCCTCTTATTTTAACGTTAGAGGATAGTGATACGAACGAAAAACCTAAGATTATAATAAAGTGTTTTTGTTTTAGAAAGGAGCTAATAATCGAGATAATTAAATCGGTATTATAATAAAGTGACTTTTCAAGAAAAAACAAAAAATTACTAATAATCGAAGTACGAATCAATATACATAAGTGTGATTACAATAAAGTGACTTTTGCTAAAGGATCTAGTAATCCAAGTGAAAATCGATATACACAAATCGATCTAAGTGTGATTATAATAAAGTAACTTTTGCTAAAGGATCTAGTAATCCAAGTGAAAATCAATATACACAAATCGATCATAGTGTGAGTAAAATAAAGTAACTTTTGCTAAAGGATCTGGTTCCAAGTGAAAATCGATATACATAAATCGATCAAAGTGTGATAAAGTGACTGTGAAGAAAGAAAAAAAAATGGCTCAAATCATGGAGCAGTGTCTGTTAACCTTAACAGAAATTTTAAACCGACAAAACACGGTTCAAAACACAAGGTTAACAATCGAAAAAGACTAAAGTTTGTGGAAAACTTCACGGGAAAACAGGGCACATTACCCTCGTTCATCGCCAGCACGGAGCATATATTTCAAGAATTCGGAGAGGAGAACCGAAATCTGGTGTTCGCCATTATTTACAACGAAAAAATACAAGGAGCAGCGAAGAACTACTTAGCAGTCGACACACCAACAACGTGGGAAGAGTGCAAACAGAAGTTAAAAACTCACTTTAGACCATCGAGGGACCAGGGAACAATTTTAAGGCAGATCTACAATTTAAAGGTAATAATCTTCCTAATACTATTAGTAACACAAACAACACACAGTACACTTCACACAACACAGATCAATGAACAAACGAGATTCTTAAAAATAAAAATTAAGGATGTTGAAATAACTAACCAAACAAACACTATTCTACACATAATTAACCCACAAGAAATAATGAAAACAGTTTCATTCATACAAACAAATATAAAACATTTAAAAAGTGAAAACAAAGAAATAATTACTAAAGAAGTAGGAACACTAATAGCGAAAATTAGATCAATCATGCCTAGAGAACAGACAAGATCAAAGAGAGGATTGATTAACTTAATAGGAAACACAGAAAAATGGCTCTTTGGAACCATGGACAATGAAGACAGAGAAGAAATTTGGAACTACTTAAGCACAGCAGTAGAAAATAGTCACAATGCTATAGAAACAATTAACCAACAGATCAAAATTAATACACATTCAATGAATCAATAGAAGCACTAAATACAATAATTTTAAACGATAGAAGAACTATACTCAATACATATAATAAAGTAGAAAACTCAATTTCAAAAATTTTACAACAACAATTATTCCTAGATCAAATAACTAAACTAAGATTTATAGAAAATAAAATTAATCAAATTCAAGATAACGTTGTATCAGCAAAATATAATATAATACACCCTAGTATATTAACATTAGAAGAACTCAATGAATATGAAATCGATTTGCACAAGCTTAAATTAATTAAAATGGGTATATTAGAATACAAAAATAAATTTCTTATTATTGCCATTAAGATTCCTAGAAATTATGTAACAGTAGAACAAAAGTTAATTTTACCTTTACCCAATGATAAACATTTTGAAATTGATTACGAAAATGAATATGTTATAGAAATAAATAATAAAACATTTGTATACCAAAATGATGTAGCTTTACAACAATTAATACCAAGCAAACATTGTATTCTAACTAAAGATTGTAAATTGAGACATAACAATAAAACCCAAATTCAAATAATAGATGATGAAACGCTAATTGTAAAAAATGCATACAACGAAGAACTAAAACATAATTGTGATGACAGGAAAATTATATTAAACAATAATCATCTCATAAATTTTTTTAATTGTCAAATATCTTTGTTAAAAGAAAGCTTTTATAATAATCAAAAAATTGTAAATGAAAAATATTTTTACCCAGAAAATAAACTTAATTCTTCTTTCGAAAAAACTATTACTTTTGATGACATTATTGTAAGTAATTTTGAACATTAAAGAAATAAAAGAGTTAAAATTGCATAAAAATATTTCATATGTAATAAATGTTAGCATGATTATAATAATTATTTGTACAACAATAAGCATAACCTATTTTTGCAATAAAATGTATAATAAAGCATACAATGTAAAACAAGCAAATAATAGAATTCAGGAGAATTCTTTTTCAAACCGAGGAGGAGTTACATATGAAATTGCACAGTCAACAGTAGCAGGTCAATCAACGGCTGACAATTATGAAAGTGCAACATCATCAATAAAGGGTCAATCAACGAATGACACCAAATCGATAATCGCAGCTTCAGCAATAACAGGTTATAAAAGCCAACTAACGAAGCAAGCAAAACGCCCAGTAATACTTCTATAACTGATACAATTGCAGCGACGCTTTGGAAGGCGGATTGTAAAGGTTCTCATTTGTAAACTATTGTGAAAGTAACATTTGTTTAGATAGAAATAAAGTATAATTGGCCGGTGGCCCATTGTTTAAAAAGAAAAGTTGTTTTTTTTATCTCTAGTGGACACCTAAAACGTAATTCGCGCGAACCCCGAAATCCGCGAATTAAATTGTAAAATCTGCACAATTACACACACACATACATATACGCAGGCTAAACAAAAATCGAAATTAAAATTATAATAAATTGAACATTCACGATATCAAACAAACAAAACAGAAAGATAACACAGTACAACAATCACCCACAAAATCAAAATTTAATAAAATATATTGAAATCAAATATAACAAAAAATGAGAAACACTCATCCTCGAATATATGCGGGAGACCCTACGCAACGTATTCCATCCACCGCACCTACTTCACATTCACAAGCAGAAAACCCATAAGCACAATTAAATGATTTATAAAACAATTACACTTGACACAAAACTCACTTTTATCAAGAAAAAACCGCGACTAAAATGGTCAAAAGAAAGCATGCCGGTACCATGCTTCTTCACAGTTCACACCTTCAATACAATATGCAAATACAATGGAATTAATTGCCTACTGCTACTACTACTATATGATGGAAACTGGAACCACAACCACCACCGGTGTGAATGTCGTTCACAAATAGTATTGCTGTACTACACCTACCACCAGCAATATTAGAACATTCCATTCAAGCGTGAATGAGATAACTCTTCAATTGTCACTGTACCTAGTAGTATGCATGTACCATGTAGGCATGAAAGTTTCTTTTTCATGGGTTTATATGGGATTAAGTTGTTTTTACAATGCCCTAATACTCTTGTCTCTTTACATGTAACTTAGTGGTCCCACTAGCGTGAAACATTATGGGAATGGGAAGTCAATGCTGAAACCAATGAGAAACGGTGATGCCAAATATTTACTTAACATCCCCGCTACATCGAACTCAAATCTTAAAATTCAACATTTAGAGGCGGGAGAATGTACGAATGTACAATGATTATTTCAAATATGTAACTTAGAAATGTTAAACTTAAATTATTAAATGAAACAATACTATAAATGTAAATACAATCCACAAATATAAATGTCAAATCAAATGTAAATAATAACATAGTATTTGTTCTTAATATGACCTTTGAAGTATATACAAAGTAAATAACCCAAATTATAACGATAAAGAACTGGACGTGTTTCCTTTTTTCTTAAGAGTTTAATTTTTCCTTAAGTTATTTTTTTCCCTAGTTTTTTTATAATCTAAACAAAACCTTGTCAGAATCAGCGCGGCACAGCGCGTTGCGTAAGAAGGAAACCTCCGATGCGGCCGATGTGTTCCCGATGGACGTAGATTAAAAAAAAAATCGTTTTTTTTTGCTTCGAAGCTTACTTGCCTTGTTTTTTTTTGTTTCTCTTGCATTAAGTATTGCCTATCTTATTTGCTTGTTTTTTTGGAAATGCAATTTTTTACTTAAAACGTTTATAACGTCTTTGAAAAAAAAAAAAAAAATTATTAATGAACGTATGAAAAAAAGACTTCTTCATCATTTTCCAGTAAAGAGATAAGCCGAGAAGGTTCTCGTCTCCAAAAGGTAGGGGGGGGGGGGTCTGTTACGAAACGTCACACATTTTACCTTCGCCGCCCCAAAGCAGAATACACATACAACGGCATCCATAAGCGGCATACGAGTAAGATAAGAGAAAAAAAGTTCTGTTTACATTTTTTCATTTTTGTGAGTTCACATCCACTAATCACCGCAGAAATGACAAGTAGAGGTGAAATCACCTCCAGAAAGGGAAGAGAAATTACTATCTTAACATTAGTTGTGGGAGTATCGTGTTCCCGGTGGACGTAGATTAAAAAAAAAACAGTTTTTTTTGCTTCGAAGCTTACTTGCCTTGTTTTTTTTGTTTCTCTTGCATTAAGTATTGCCTATCTCAATTGCTCGTTTTTTTGGAAATGCAATTTTTTTTTCTTCTTTTTATTTCTGAATTTTTTCTTTTAACTTTAAAAAAGTTATAGTTATAACGTTTTTGAAAAAAAAAAAAAAAATTAATTAATGAACGTATGAAAAAAAGACTTCTTCATCATTTTCCAGTAAGGAGATAAGCCGAGAAGGTTCTCGTCTCCAAAAGGTAGTGGGGGGGGGGGGGTCTGTAAAGAAACGTGACACATTTTACCTTCGCCGGCCCAAAGCAGAATACACATACAACGGCATCCAAAAGCGGCATACGAGTAAGATAAGAGAAAAAAAGTTCTGTTTACATTTTTTCATTTTTGTGAGTTCACATCCACTAATCACTGCAGAAAGGGAAGAGAAATTAATAGCTAAGCATTAGTTATGGGAAAACCATTCTGATTATATCCTAAGATTTCTTTTCTGGCGACTAACACAGTCAATTTTTGATTTGTTTTTCATTGGCCTTATATTAAAGATGGACCCAGGAGGCACACCTCAGTTGTAAGGTCCATCAAATACCAAATCTGCCGCCCTATCGACTTTTTATAGTCACCACCTCCGCTCCCGAATATAAAACATTGTATTTCGAATTAATTGGCCTTATAGAGTGTATGGACCCAGTGGGCACAGCGCATTCATAAGGTCCATTAAAAGTAGCAAATCTGCCGCCATATCGACTCTAGTAGTCTACCCCGTTCCGCTCCCGAAATATTATATTTTGGTTTAATTGGCCTTACCTTGAGGATGGACCCAGGAGGCACACCTCAACTCTAAGGTCCATTAAAAATACCAAAACCACCGCTCGTTCCACTTTAATAGTCACCCTTAGTTCCCGCGTTAGTAAGGAAACCAGTTTAATCGGCCTCATGACGTCAGGACCCAGTGGGCACTATTTTGTGAGGTTTATTAAACCTAACTAATCTTTGTTTATCCCAAATATAGCTCACCGTGACCAAACGACCAACCGCCAGGTGCTACAGCAAAAGGTTGCACCAAGTCCGACCAGCATAGCCAATCACCGACCTCGCTTCAATACCGGCGTCTGTCCGTGTTAGTAAGGAAACCAGTTTAATCGGCCTCATAACGTCAGGACCCAGTGGGCACTATTTTGTGAGGTCTATTAAACCTAACTAGTCTTTGTTTATCCCAAATATAGCTCACCGTGACCAAACGACCAACCGCCAGGTGCTACAGCAAAAGGTTGCACCAAGTCCGACCAGCATAGCCAATCACCGACCTCGCTTCAATACCGTCGTCCGCAAAGTCCTAAAAAGGTGAAGATAAACAAGAACAGCCGGCCCTTAAGGCATACTTTCAGTTTCCTTTTATACCGATTAACGTAGAAAAACTAGGCCCTTCAGGCATATTTATTCATTGTCTATTTTGATCAATTAACGTAAATATAAGAAAATTTTGTTAAATTTAAGATTACATTAACGTAGAAAAACCAACCCGTTTGTAAACAATATTGTAAGCTCTTCGATCTAGATTAGAATAATAAAGAAAACATTTGCCGTGTCGGAGTTCTCCTTTTTACACCGAAGTTGGACCATGACACCCGAAGTCTTTTGGCTTGGTTCTTTTTCTTTGGGAAATATCCTTGTCCGCTGAGTCCTACTCCAGCTGGAAACCAAAAAAGCATCACAAACTTTTTATGCGACTTGCGAACATAAGTGTGGAAGACGTTTAACACGGATTATCGATTGGAAACTTTTCGGCACTGCTCGCAATTCGTCATTCAGCCAGACGATTTAATTAAAGTGAAATGTTTTCTTCGGTGGAAGTTTGCATTATTTTCGGAGAAAATCAAATTAAAACTAGTTCTTTCTTCTTTTTAATGCGTTTAATGTATTTGTAGTTCGTTCAATTCTTAAGAAAAATCTCAAGATCTCATTAAATTCTTCCCAATAGTTTTCAATTTGTGCCGTGTGTGTGAAAATCGTTTTTTTTTTGCTTCGAAGCTTACTTGCCTTGTTTTTTTTTTTTGTTTCTCTTGCATTAAGTATTGCCTATCTTATTTGCTTGTTTTTTTGGAAATGCAATTTTTTTTTCTTCTTTTTATTTCTTAATTTGTTCTTTTAACTTTAAGTTAAAGTTTATAACGTTTTCGAAAAAAAAAAAATTTAATTAATGAACGTATGAAAAAAAGACTTCTTCATCATTTTCCAGTAAGGAGATAAGCCGAGAAGGTTCTCGTCTCCAAAAGGTAGGGGGGGTCTGTTACGAAACGTCACACATTTTACCTTCGCCGCCCCAAAGCAGAATACACATACAACGGCATCCATAAGCGGCATACGAGTAAGATAAGAGAAAAAAAGTTCTGTTTGCATTTTTTCATTTTTGTGAGTTCACATCCACTAATCACCACAGAAATGATAAGTAGAGGTGAAATCACCTCCAGAAAGGGAAGAGAAATTACTAGCTAAACATTAGTTGTGGGAGTATCGTGTTCCCGATGGACGTAGGTTAAAAAAAATCGTTTTTTTTGCTTCGAAGCTTACTTGCCCTGTTTTTTTTTGTTTCTCTTGCATTAAGTATCGCCTATCTTAATTGCTTGTTTTTTTGGAAATGCAATTTTTTTTTCTTCTTTTTATTTCTTAATTTGTTCTTTTAACTTTAAGTTAAAGTTTATAACGTTTTTGAAAAAAAAAATTTAATTAATGAACGTATGAAAAAAAGACTTCTTCATCATTTTCCAGTAAGGAGATAAGCCTAGAAGGTTCTCGTCTCCAAAAGGTAGGGGGGGGGGGGGTCTGTAACGAAACGTGACAAATTTTACCTTCGCCGCCCCAAAGCAGAATACACATACAACGGCATCCAAAAGCGGCATACGAGTAAGATAAGAGAAAAAAAGTTCTGTTTACATTTTTTAATTTTTGTGAGTTCACATCCACTAATCACCGCAGAAATGACAAGTAGAGGTGAAATCACCTCCAGAAAGGGAAGAGAAATTACTAGCTAAACATTAGTTGTGGGAGTATCGTGTTCCCGATGGACGTAGATTAAAAAGAAAATCGTTTTTTTTTGCTTCGAAGCTTACTTGCTTTGTTTTTTTTGTTTCTTTTGCATTAAGTATTGCCTATCTTATTTGCTTGTTTTTTTTGGGAATGAAATTTTTTTTTCTTCTTTTTATTTCTGAATTTGTTCTTTTAACTTTAAGTTAAAGTTTATAACGTTTTTGAAAAAAAAAAAAAAAATTTATTAATGAACGTATGAAAAAAAGACTTCTTCATCATTTTCCAGTAAGGAGATAAGCCGAGAAGGTTCTCGTCTCCAAAAGGTAGGGGGGGGGGGGGTCTGTTACGAAACGTCACACATTTTACCTTCGCCGCCCCAAAGCAGAATACACATACAACGGCATCCATAAGCGGCATACGAGTAAGATAATAGAAAAAGAATCTGTTTACATTTTTTCATTTTTGTGAGTTCACATCCACTAATCACTGCAGAAATTGAAGAGAAATTACTAGCTAAACATTAGTTGTGGGAATACCATTCTGATTATATCCTAAGATTTCTTTTCTGCCGACTTACACAGTCAATTTTTGATTTGTTTTTCATTGGCCTTATATTAAAGATGGACCCAGGAGGCACACCTCAGTTGTAAGGTCCATCAAATACCAAATCTGCCGCCCTATCGACTTTTTATAGTCACCACCTCCGCTCCCGAATATAAAACATTGTATTTCGAATTAATTGGCCTTATAGAGCGTATGGACCCAGTGGGCACAGCGCATTCATAAGGTCCATTAAAAGTAGCAAATCTGCCGCCATATCGACTCTAATAGTCTACCCCGTTCCGCTCTCGAAATATTATATCTTGGTTTAATTGGCCTTACGTTGAGGATGGACCCAGGAGGCACACCTCAACTCTAAGGTCCTTTAAAAATACCAAAACAGCCGCTCGTTCCACTTTAATAGTCACCCTTAGTTCCCGAGTTAGTAAGGAAACCAATTTAATCGGCCTCATAACGTCAGGACCCAGCATAGCCAATCACCGACCTCGCTTCAATACCGGCGTCTGTCCGTGTTAGTAAGGAAACCAGTTTAATCGGCCTCATAACGTCAGGACCCAGTGGGCACTATTTTGTTAGGTCTATTAAACCTAACTAATCTTTGTTAATCCCAAATATAGCTCACCGTGACCAAACGACCAACCGCCAGGTGCTACAGCAAAAGGTTGCACCAAGTCCGACCAGCATAGCCAATCACCGACCTCGCTTCAATACCGTCGTCCGCAAAGTCCTAAAAAGGTGAAGATAAACAAGAACAGCCGGCCCTTCAGGCATACTTTCAGTTTCCTTTTATACCGATTAACGTAGAAAAACTCGGCCCTTCAGGCATATTTATTCATTGTCTATTTTGATCAATTAACTTAAATATAAAAAAATTTTGTTAAATTTAAGATTACATTTTACATTAACGTAGAAAAACCAACCCGTTTGTAAACAATATTGTAAGCTCTTCGATCTAGATAAGGATAATAAAGAAAACATTTAAGAAAACATTTGCCGTGTCGGAGTTCTCCTTTTTACACCGAAGTTGGACCATGACACCCGAAGTCTTTTGGCTTGGTTCTTTTTGCTTGGGAAATATCCTTGTCCGCTGAGTCCTACTCCAGCTGGAAACCAAAAAAGCATCACAAACATTTTATGCGACTTGCAAACATGGGTGTGGAACACGTTTAACACGGATTATCGATTGGGAACTTTTCGGCACTGCTCGCAATTCGTCATTCAGCCAGACGATTTAATTAAAGTGAAATGTTTTCTTCGGTGGAAGTTTGCATTATTTTCGGAGAAAATCAAATAAAAACTAGTTCTTTCTTCTTTTTAATGCGTTTAATATATTTGTAGTTCGTTCAATTCTTAAGAAAAATCTCAAGATCTCATTAAATTCTTCCCAATAGTTTTCAATTTGTGCCGTGTGTGTGAAAATTGTGTCTCTTGCAGAACTAATTTCGATTCCTTCATTGAAAGTAGTGTTGTACCTATTTTCTTTTCTCCTCAAATGAAATAATAGGAAATATTTAACACCTTTTTTTTGAAGTGAAGTTTCACTTCCTCCGCGCGGAGAGACTCCACGCACTATTTTTCAAAAACTGCTCATGTTGTAGCTTAAAAAGTTAGCGACCGATGAATGAACTTTGATAAATCTTTTCAGATCAACCGAAAAAGAGTTGCAACTGCAGCAGTTTTCGATATCGCCAAAAACAGGCGTCCAGAAAACTTCAATAACGTCACAATTTTGTGAGTCATCCCGTAGATAAAAATTTTTGTGAATACTGGACAGCTCTAATGAACATATCTCTTAATTTTGAAAGTGATTGGGCTATTTTATTCCCTCTAAAAAAATCCCAAAAAACATGCTTTTTACACTCCTAAAGTGGTCTCCCCGATTAAATGAAGAGCCCATTGTTGTACCTGGGCAAAACGCATAAATGGAGTAAAGGTCACTCAAACTTTCTTTTCTGATTTTAAAATCACAATATTACGCCTAAAATAATACTTTTATTATTTTATTTTATTTTCAATATAATTATCAGTATAATGTCGAATTGACCACACCTGCATGGAGTCATATAATATGCAATATGGTCACGACCTCACAATTTCTTTGAAATAAATTTTTTAGTGACAAGAGTTTAAGACCACCACGTAACTATATAAAAAATTTCAGTCATCACACCAATCAATGCTATTCTCAGTAAACATTATGTCTAGACTTGAATGACGTTTATATGTAAATGATAATGACCACTTCATAAACTTATACTTTCGAAGAATGGAATTATGGTTTAAGTATTATTCACATGAAACGACCAACGAACGACGAATGAACGAAAATTCGTTAATTTTGACATTTCATTCACATGAGTGTTCTACATTCGTCACGAATAACGAACACAATTTACATGCAAAACAAAAATGGGGAATGACTTTGAGGTTAAGCACGCGCGAAAAATTTATTCGTTGGAATGTGGAGTATGTGGAACGAGAATAAAGTCTGACAGTTCGTACCTCCTACTAGATGTTTATTCGTGACGAATAAACTTTTTTTCTCAATTTTTTTAATTTTAGGCACAAAAATAAAAGTTTATCCACCTAAAAATAAGTATGAACTTTGTTTCCATCGTTTCCAAAAAAATTCGTGAAGAATATATGCTAGTAAGGTACTTAAAATCTCATTTCTTGATTTATTCGTCGTTCGCTGTTCGCGCTCATGTGAATAGTCCTTTACCGTAGGCTATTTTAGTCGCTGTGCTTTTGGTAATGAAACAGTAAATTTTACATTAGGTACTTCACCAATGCTTCGGTTGTGGTTGGTGCCTTCTTCTGCTAGACTTCTCTTCTTGCTAAGAGGTTCGCTCGTTGAACTTCAACCATTCCTGGGTTTCCTTGGCAAGCCTATGAGTTGGGTTTTAAGTTCTTACAAACGCTAAGCCACACATCACTGTCATTTGAAGAAAAATTCATGCCGTAGCTACACAGTTACATACGAATCGTTGTATAGTAAAGATCGACGGGAGTTCTTCTCATTCCTCATTGAGATCAGTTTCACAATGTAAGTGTGCATGATTTGGTATTGCGGAATACCACATCGGTTTCAGACACAAGTTTTGTGTCTGTGGGCCTTTTTACGCGTAATGAAACATAACACACACGTTAGAAACTATGCATATATCAGCAAAAATAACATGAACTCTGCGTTCATTGCAGTCTTTCGTCTTCGTTCCTATAATTCTTTGTAGTAAAATAGTAGGTGCGTTGTTTTAAGCCAGTAGCTAGTACAACATTCGAGTTGAAAAAACAGTCTATCCACAATATTTTCAGTTATATGTTCAGCAACAAGATGGTGCTCAACGTCAAAGCTTGCTGTTACTTTTCAAAGCTCTTTGTGAAATTCAAGATGAAACAAATTCATACCTAATATTCTAATCTTTGATGAGATTTTCCATTGGCAAACAGAATCAATTTATTTCTTATCCAAATCTCTGGTAAAGCAATTTTAACACTATTGAACAGTCTTTTCTATAGGTTAAGAAAGAAAATAAGTTGATTCTATTAACAAAACCGTAAAATTGAACTATAAAATAAACGAGTAAATAAACACGACCCAAATTAAATTAAGTTGAAACATGTACTGCTAGTCCCAAATATGAATTTCTATTGGAGAATGTTTGATTTTCATACATATATCTTTCATTTTTGTTCATTTTCCACTGCATTCGGCTATATTTTTTAGTCCAATAATTCCACGCGGAAAGCAATTAGCTTCAGCAAAAAAGAATTAGTGCAAAATCCTGTGTTATATACACTACCAGGTGAAAAACAGGGCGAAAATTCAATATGAATACAATTTTAATCTCTTTAATTTTTAATCAAGAGAACACGTCCTTTCGAAAAGCTTTGATGAAGTTCACACTGAACTGAAATTATTGGTGGTATCATCTTATTTTCAAAGCTGGAATCTATTAATCCACAGCAATGCCATCCCTGTTTTTACTGTGGAAAATTACAACAGTGAAATGCTTTATTGATGTTCTCCAGAGGAAACTTTTAATGTACT
The DNA here is from genome assembly GCA_949752695.1 of Melanostoma scalare. Lineage (NCBI taxonomy): Eukaryota > Metazoa > Arthropoda > Insecta > Diptera > Syrphidae > Melanostoma > Melanostoma scalare. Next base: position 145,882,818 of record OX456985.1, on the reverse strand, counting down.
ACATACTGGCTTAAAAAAAATGCACCTAGTCTAAGCTTCAACTTAAGAAGTGTTTTTCTATCATTTTAGTTTCAATTTGTATATTTTGTATAAGTGAGTATACTTATTGGTATTATGTTACTTATTTACTACATTAAAATAAATTTATATTACCTATCTGTTTAAACAAAGATGTCCTGAAATAGGCAGTAAGCATTGGGAAAGCATAAATGTAACTTTACTGTTTCATTATCAAAACTACAGCGACCAAAAAAGCCGACCGGAAACTATATTTTCGCTCTTCATGTCCATCCACAAATTGGTGTAAGAATCCTCTTGTCTAAGACTTTTATGAAAACTGTCACTTAGCCACGCCACGTATGCAAGCTCCAGGTAGCTTTTGGTTTCAACACGATATTACTTGAATTGTTTTGCAGCATTTCAGTTGGCAATTTAAGTCGCTGCAGTAACAACTGCTGTTGTTGTTGTTCTTGGCTATGTCGTTGCTGCTCTTGCTGAAGATTAGGCTGCATCCTTTCACCTGATTGAGGGTTAGAGCCCGAAATTGCACTAACTACTAATTGGTCTGCAATGTTATACTTGGTAGGGAACTGGTTTTGATATTCTTCCGCTGTAACGCCTTTCGTGCGAGTTAGTTCTTTCCAAGTATGGCCCGATAAGAGAGCTGGTGATTGTTGCACAGGGGGTGGTAATTGTAGTATGACTTTGTCCTGTGGTGGCCCTTGATAATTGAATTGTGAGCTTGTTAACGGTATTTTAGTATTAAATAAGTTTTGTTGGTATTCATCCGTTTCAATCTGGTTGAAAAGAGCAACACCTGGTTGACCTAAAGATGGTACCGTGCAAAGCCCTTTGTAGCGTGGTGATGGACTCATTTCGTAGTTTTTGCACGAAGGCTCACCAATTTCGTAGGGATTGTAACCGACGACGTTTCCACTATAAAATCAAACAAAATTTTAATAGTTAGGCACTAAAGGAATATGAAAACTTATCTTGAGCTACGTACCCCGGGCCGTAATTGCAAACGTATAGTTTGTTGTACTTAGCTCTGTCTTTGTATTCGGAATAGCCACATCCAATCAAATTTGTCTCACCCCAAACCAGCTGAAATAAAAACATATATACACATCAGCAATAAAGCTTATACCTACATAATAAAGTCGGTAAGCCCCTACTCTTATTTTTGGAACTTAAGTCAGACAAAAGCCCTACTTTGATTTGCGAAATATGTTCTATACTATACAGGAACTGCAATCTAATCTCCTCCCAAAAATCGCGGGATTGAAACCACACAATTTAGGAATTTTAGGAACTAAGTAGGTTTTTGAGTAAATTTTTCTATCTACTTGAAAAATATGAAAAAATTAAGAACTTGATTCAACAAGTTCTGAATCCTGACTTTTTTAAGCTCTCATATTTTCTTTATTAAAATAATATTAAAAAGGGTTGCGCAACAAAGACAAAATTTCGAAACCAAATATTAAAACCAATTCACGCTTTGGAATCCACAAATATCTTGTAGATCTAGAGGCATGAAATGTATCAGTCCATCAGAATGATAATATTTTTATAAATAACATAAATATTATGTATTAGCGTGTGCTTAGTTCGCAATAATAAAACTTTACCTTTCAATTTAATTCTACCACTTTCATTCTATTTATATAAAATAACATTATATCTAGAGCGTTCCAGTTAGTTCTACATTTTAGACCATTCCAGTATTTAGTTGTCAAGCATTTCCCCTCCTGGTATATTATAGTGTTGCCGCTTGTGTTTTCAGTTGAACATTTTCGGTTAGGAAATTGGTATTAAATGTTGGGTGTGCATAACAATATTATAAGTTAGAACGTACCAGGAGTATAAAAGATAGCATGTCCGCCTGTTAATCCAGAGGTTCGTGGTTCAAATCCCAACAGAGTCAAAAATGTTTTTTCCACGGGTATCGCCTTTCGCGAGGAATTGGCAAGTCCTCTGTTAGTATTCATTGCCATGAAAAGCGCTTTCTCGATTAGCCGTTCGGATCCGGCAGAAAATAGTAGGTCCCCTCCATTCCCTCACAAGGCTTGGTTGTGAGAAATGCGCTAGGCCCAGGGGCTCCTCGCTCTGTTGCGCCACCCTATTTCTTTTTATTTATTTACATGTATTAAAAGTTTTGATATTTTTGTTATTTTGAAACACATTTGCTAGAAGGAGAAGAAGATAGGTTAAGGAAGTTTTTTTAGAGTATGAATTGAGATGGGATTATGCTGTTAAAACATCAATGTTTGGACGAGGCACAGGGGGAGAGTTTCTCGGTTTTCGCACAAACCTTTTTGCGGTAAGTCTTAGAGCTTGTAGATGAAATGAACTGTCATTTTCTGAATGAAAGTTGTATAGGAGACTATGAAGAAGAGTATACCTTCATTTAAATTAGGGGACGAGTAGAGCTTGCTCAGCTATGGGCACTGCGGTGTCTGAATGAAACCTATTGTGCCAGTTACCTTCATTAGAGAAACAAGTTGTTCTGTCATTGACCAATGCTTCATATTCGGAAAATGTAATGATATTCTAAGCAGTTCTGTCTGAGTGACGTTGTGGGGTACACTCGTGTCGAGGATTGTTCTTTCATTTCAACTATTTAATATACTAATTTGCTTTATAGAAAAAAGTTAAAATGGCTTGTATATGTGGCCTTAAAGTAGAGCGCACCGTTTCAAAAATTCAATGCAGTCATTGCAATAGCTATTTTCATTTAAAATGTGTAAATTTAAAACCTTGTGATAAAGACTATATGCAACGAAATCACATAAAATATCGCTGTCCATTGTGTTCTAAACAAAGAAGAGAATCACTACGAGCCTCTCCTACAATAAATCAACAACAAAATCATAAACATTCACTTTCATCTCAAACTCCACCACCACCAACAATAAAACAACAAATTCTTCAAAATAATTCCAAACCACACACCACTTCACCGCCACAAACATCTCCATCACGGCAAACGTCCAAGCCACCTCCATCCAAAGTCAACCAACAGCAACTAAACTCCGAAAGCAAGTACTCTTCTCCTATTCAGCCATCATCAGTTACCGCCACCGCTACACCATCATCCCAATCTCAATCAGTTGTCCTCCCATCCACTGATAGCCGCAACACTACTTCTCATATCACCCTTGAAGTTGTCTACAAAGAGATTGTGTCTTTGAATAAAGAAATAATTTCTTTGAAAGAGATTAACCGCAATGTTTTGTCTCACATTGGCACACTTGAAGAAGAGAAACGCAGTTTGATTGAGAAGGTCGATATACTTCAGAACAGAGTCAATGTAATGCAACAAAACAAATTGCGCAAATGCATTGACATTGTAGGTGTACCGTCTGTGAACAAAGACAATGTATTGACCTCAACTCTGAAGATTCTAACAGACATCGATGATAGTATAACAGCGGATGATATCAACTATTGTTTTGTAAAAACTATAAGGTGTAAGATGCCTACTGAACATAGCAATAATAATGTCAAATCAACAACAACAGCAACAAAACCTTTGGATATCGTATGCGTTAAATTCAAAAAAATGGAATGTAAGATGAAACTTATTTTAAAAAAGAAAAAGAAACAAATTAATGCTAGTTTATTTGGTAGTAATCTTGGCAAAAAACCTATTTATATTAATGAAAGTTTAACAACTTATAATAGATTATTACTTACTAAAGCCAAACAGCTGAAAATGAAAAAACAATATCAGTTTCTGTGGATAAAAAATGGAACAGTATTAATGAAAAAGCATGAAGGAGAAACCACTTATCGCATCTCATCTTTTGATGACCTTAACAAAATTATTTAGCTATGGTCAATTCGTTCACAGATTTTAATGATGCGTCATTGGTATCTCCTTTTTGCTTTTTTGATAAAGATCTTTGTAAAAGTGTATTTCATTCCAAACATTTCAAAAATTGTTTTTTCATTATCCAACAAAATATAAGAAGTCTTCGCAAAAATTTTGATTTGTTCTTGATTCATCTAGAATCATTTGTTAATAAGCCTAAATTAATATTTCTGACAGAAATTTGGATTTATGATCATGAAAAAGAATTTTTTAAGATTCCCGGTTATAATTTGTTTACAAAGTGCAATAATACTTATGCCTCAGGTGGTACTGCGGTTTTTGTGGACGAAAGTTTGAGCTGTGATTTTTTTAGTAAGGATCTTTTAAGCTCTGATATGCTTGAGATTTCAGTAATTATCAATTCTATAAAACTAGTTTTTATTTGTTTTTACAGATTTCATGGCGTTAATGTAGATGTTTTTATAGGGGAGTTAAACTCATTGCTGACTAACTACAATTCTAAACATCTTTTTATAGTGGGCGATATTAATATAGATTTGCTGTCTGAATCCTTAACAGTGGAGAATTATAAGTCCTTAGTGTCAGCCAATGGTCTAATATCCTGCATTAATGTACCGACAAGAATAACTTCAACATCTAAAACATGTATTGATCATATCTTAGCTAGAATTGACTTGAAAGCGAATTTAATCTTAACAAGCACAGTATCTGATTTTAAGATTTCAGATCATTGCATGACTTGTTTATTTTTTAATTTCAATGAAAGATGTCATGACAATCTAAAAAAACTGGTAGTGAATGAGAATTTTTCCAAAGTTAATTATGAACGTCTTAATTCTTTTTTGATTTTTGAAAACTGGCCAAGTGTTTTAGCTGATCCTGATCCTTCATCTGCTTTTTTTTTTTTTTTTTTTTTTTGTCAGGAGTAAATCTTCAAAAGACACTTAGTAGTATTCGATACCAAGTAGTGTGGGATTCTTACCCACTAAAAACTCCTCATAATCAGAACCAATCTATAACGATCGACAACAGATTTTTTCTTCTCAATAATATTATCTCTTTAAGGGAAGCTTAAACTTTTAATGCTTCCCATGACTTTTAGGCCATTAGCTCGTGTGGCTTGGTTCTTCTTAATCTCCGAACATTGCCTCTCGTATTTAATACGGACTCCATTTCAGAGTTGATATGACTATGCAGTCGCTGATTGTGTGATACAGCATGTTTTCTTACAACTTCTGTAACCGTTTCTATTTGTAGGTCACGATGTAAATCGCTATTTCTTATATACCATGGTGCATTTACTATTCCACGAAGGACTTTGTTTTGGAACTTTTGGATGATTTCAGTATTTGTTTTCTTTGAACAGCCCCATAATTGGATTCCATAGGTCCAAACAGGTCTAAGTACTTGTTTATAAAGCATTATTTTATTTTCGACAGATAAGTCCGAATTTCTACCGAGTAACCAGTACATTTTTCTATATTTCAAGTTGAGCTCTTCCCTTTTCTTTTTGATATGCTCTTTCCATTTTAGCTTTGCATCCAAATTCATCCCAAGGTATTTGGCCGTATTGGCGTAGGGTACAGCTTGATTGTTGATGAATATTTGAACGTAGCTTAACTTTTTATTTGTAAAGTTTATATGTGCAGATTTAGCTTCATTGAGCTTGATACGCCATTTTTTGGTCCAATCACTAACGGTGTCGACGGCATTTTGCAATTTCTCAGCAGCCTTGACGACGCACTTACTGGATGCCAAAATTGCGTTATCATCCGCAAAAGTAGCCATAATGGTGTTGTTATCCACTGGAATATCCCTTGTATATAGCAAATACAGGGTAGGTCCTAGGACGCTTCCTTGTGGAACACCGGCTTGTATATTACATAGCTTTGAATATTCTTGATCATACCGTACTCTGAAGAGCCGGTTTGAGATATAAGATTTTAGTATTTCGTAGTACTGCCTGGGTAGGTCCCTTTGCAGTTTGTACGCTAGCCCCTCATGCCATACCTTGTCGAATGCTTGAGCAACATCTAAAAATATAGCCGAACATACTTGTTTTTCTTCTAATGCTTTTTCAACTTTTTTTTTTTTTTTTTTTTTTTATTGTATATTTCTTAAAATTATTAATACAGTGAAAATACATAAGTACAAAAATAATATTATAATATTTTAACCTTATTATAACAAAATTGTAATTAGTGTACAAACATTTTAATAATTTTATAGAAATAGGCATCATTCTGTAGCACTTGCGTGACTAGAGGCGAATGATCCGTCAATTGATAATAACATTTTTCTATTTTGTGTTTATGGGGTAGTATATGTAACGTTTGTATGAATGTATATGTATTTCAACAATTATTGATAAGTTAATTCAAAATTTTGACAAAAAAAAGAAATATATATGAGAACTATAAAAAAAAGTTAATTTTATTGATTGATTTATGAACTCAGTTTAATAGTAATTTGACCGTAGAACTATCCAAAGTGAAAAGCCAATTCCTTATTTTATTTATGAATAGTTTTGGTTGTGTTTCAATTCTTATTTCAAAGGGTAGTTTATTAAAAAGCCTAGGTGCTGTTGCAGTATAAAATTTATAGAAATGTGTTTTCCTGGATAAAGGAATGCTTACCATTGCCATATTATTCACTCTCAGTTCGTAAGTATTTAAACTTCTCAAGGTATTACTGTAACCGCTTCGCAAAAAAAACATTTTTAAGACCTTAAAGATATAAAGATGAGGTATTGGAAGTACTCGAAGACTATGGAAGAGAGGCCAACTACTCGTAAGCCTATTTACTCTACAAATAAGTCTTATCATATGTTTTTGGGCTACATTTAATTGTTCTAGTGTGCAACTGTATGTTCTAGTGTGCAACTGTATCCGTTATTCTATGAACTTGATCTATCGTGGAATGTTTATTTCTAAATCCAAACTGATGATTTGGGATTAGATTTCTTTCTTCTATGACCTTGCTCAGTCTTTTCAGTAGCAATTTTTCAAAGACTTTTGCCATTATTGGTATAAGCGATATTGGTCTGTAAGACGTCACTTCTGTTGGTGGCTTACCTTGCTTTGGTATAACAATTACTTCAGCAATTTTCCAATGATGTGGGACATATTGGGTCTTTAGGCATGCATTTATTATGAATTGGAGTTTTATGAAGGCTTTTGATGGCATTTCTTTCATAACCTGAGCAGTTATTAGATCGTACCCAGGTGATTTTTTGTTCGATAGTTGATTTCGACACACACTTTTTATTTCTTTGAGTGTGACAATTGGTATGTCAACTTCATCGACTTTATCAATAAACTGTAAGCTGATTTCAGATGTATTTGCCGGGAATGGCTTAAAAACATTCGCAAGATGTTCTGCAAACAGGTTAGCTTTTTCTTTCGGATTTCCGATCCAATTCCCGTTTAGAGATTTAATTGGCGGGTTTTGTAACTGCGGTCTTTTCAGGCGCTTAGCTGCTTTCCAGATCGAATAATCAGTTGAAGCATCAGTCGTTAAATTTTTCAGGAATCTACTTAATGAATCATTTTTGAATTCGTAGATTTGTTTTTTCAGTTCGTTGCTTAGCCGGTTAAACGCTGTTTTGTCGTCTGGAAATCTAGTATTTTGCCATTTTCTTCGAGCTCTTCTCTTCTCCAATATCAACTCTCTTATCTCGGCAGGGTATTTTGTTTCAGTTTGCTTCCTACTCGAGCAAGTTGGTGTACTTTCTTCTGCAGCTTGTTGAACATCGGCAATGAATTGTTCTACTTCAAGGTCGATTTGCTCTTTTGTTTCCATAGGGGATCTGAGATTTATATAGCTTTCAAGCTTTTCTCTGAATTTACTCCAGTTTGTTTTATTGTTTACTAGCTTAGGATTACTTTTTTCCATTATCTCCGATTCATTAAGTGATAAAATCACCGGTGTATGATCTGATGATAAGTCATAATTACCTTCGACTCTTATATGGTTTCGTTTGATACCTTTAACTATGAAAAAGTCAACAAGGTCTGGTATTTTACTTGAATCCGATGGCCAGTATGTTGGTGATCTGGATGAATAAAACTCACAATTGTATTTGAGGCATGCTTTGTAAAGCCTTCTGCCTTTTGCTGTTATAAGTCTGGATCCCCAATGGGTGTGCTTAGCATTAAAGTCACCACCAACAAGGAAGTTATGTCCTAGTACATTCAGCAGTTCTGTATAATCATCTTCAGTCGGGGAACGCCTCGGCGGGTAGTATATTGATGCCAACTTGAAGTCTTTCTTTTTCATACCAATACTAATTATTGTTACTTGCATATTCTCGTTTGTAAACATAACTTCTTCATGGTGTTTTAAGCTCTTTTTTATGAGGATTGCCGATCCACCTCTAGCCTTATCAGCTGGATGAGGAGCGTGGTAGCAAATATAGTTTGATATTAAATCATCAAGAACCAGCCCACTTGAGAAATGAGTTTCGGACACCAGACAAATATCTATGTGTTCGATGTCTAAGAAGATTTTTAATTCTGATAAATGGTGTAAAAGACCGTTTGCATTCCATGTTCCAATTTTTAGTGTTCTGTCCATCATTGTTTTTTAAGAGTGACTTCTTCACTTAGCCGTTTGATGTTCAAATCCTGATTGTCAATTCTTTTAAGAATAAGTTCAAGGATTTCTTTAATGGAAGTTTCTTCATTCTTCCGCACGTTTTTAACAATCTGTGAATAGGATTTTTTTTCGTCGCTTTTGCTTTTAACAGCTTCCTTCGGAAGTTCTTTCTTACTTTTATCTTCAGCTTCAGGAGTTCTTTTTGTGTTTGCTGGATTGCTGGGCTTTATTTCACCGGATGTCGTTTTGCTTTTGGATTTTTGAAATCTTTTAGCAACTGGACAGCCTCTGTAGCTTGCAGGGTGATTACCTTGACAGTTTACACATTTTGCTTTCTGTTCTTTGCTTGATGGACAGTCTTTAGTTGCATGTTTTCCTTCACACTTAACACAAGCAAACTCGCGGTTGCAATATTTTTGGGTGTGGCCGAATGCTTGGCATCGTTTACATTGCGGAACAATTTTTGATTTTCGCAGTGGTTCAATTTTGACTTTTATGCCCAAGATTGATCGAATATTATAGACATTTTCAAGACTTTGTTTGCTGTCGAAAGATAGCGTGAATAAAGGCAGTGATCTCTTTATTATTATTGGTTCCCCAGCAGAGTTCTTAGTAGTCTCATTCTTAATAAGATTGACTGCATCAAGGGCTTGGAAGCCGGCTTGAACAAGGTCTTCTACTAATTCTTTTGGAGAACATGAGGAATGTAGACATCTGGCTACTACCTTTATTGGTCTTGTGGATTTGTTTTCAAAGGAGTGCCACTGGATTTTATGTTTGCTTAGTTCCTCAGTGACCAGTCTATAGTCATCATCTTCCTCGACATTGACTTTCCAATTGTCTTTGTTATACGATGTATATTTGCAAGCTTTTTTAGTACATTTCTCAATCATTTTTTTAAGATCTCCAAAATTTGGGAATCCTGTGATCATAATTGGTGGTGGTACAGTTTTTCTGTTGCCTTTAGACAAAGACTTCTGTTTAGCATTGGCTAGCACATTATTTGCATTATTTTTTGTAGTACCCAAGTCTTTTTTATTTTCATTTTTCGAGGTTTGCTGGTTCTTTGTATGCAATTCGGGGCTACCTTCCGCTTTTCGTTTTTTAGCAGTGCGCTTATTTCTTTTTCTTTCAGTTTCAAATAAAAGTTCTTCTTCGTCAGTTTGATACACAGTAACAGTATCTTGTTGACTTGTCTGAACCGTAGACTTGTGTTCCTTGTCAAATAGGGACACCTTTTCTTCGAGTCTTTTTACTTGATCCTGAAGACTTTGAACTAAGGTTTCAAGTTTCTTTCTTGCTGCTATTTCCTTTTGCCATTCATCATAGTAATCTTTTGATTTGGTTTGGCAGTTTTCTTTGATTTCTTTGAAACTCTGTTGTCCTGCAGTGTCGATCATTTCAGAGACATAATGCTTTTGATAAATTTGTTTTTTCTTTAAATGGTTACGTTGTACAAAGCTCTGAAGTAATAAGGAACAGAAACCGCAATTTAAAAAAGTTAAAGCCATGGATGAATGATATTTTATTGAATAAAATCCATTATAAAAATAAATTAAGACTCAAGTGTAAGAAACATCCAAATAACGTTCTAGTCCGTGAAAATTATGAATTGTTATGTAAAGAAATAAGTCTAGAAATTCCAATTTACAAAGAAAATTTTTATGTGGATAAGTTTCATAAGGCCAAAGGCAATTAAAAAAAAAATGGGGTGTTATAAATGAAAGTTTTAATAAAAAAAACACATTTGAAATTCCTTCCATTCTTTCTGTGGATAATATGGATATTTCTGATCATTCTGTAATGGCTAACATTTTTAATGAGCATTTTGTCCAAATAGCAAGTAACACTATTTCTGAAGCGGGATTAAATTCATCCAACTGCCCAGAATCTTGTTTTAATGACTGTCTTAAAGCATCAAGTTTCTTTTTTGTAACGATTTCTTCTTTTGAAGTTTTCAAAGTTATCCAAGCACTGGATAACTCGTTTTGCTCTACATCAAATGGCTTTTCAAACAACTTTGTCAAACAAATTAGTTTTAATGTAGTTGATGTTTTGACTCATTTATTCAATAAAAGTATTTTTCTAGGTGTATTTCCACAAAGTTTGAAATTAGCGGATGTATTAATAATTATAGGCCTATATCTTTATTATCAGTGTTTTAAAAAATTTTTGAAAAACTTATCAAATGTAGAGTTGTAAGCTACCTTGAAAGAATTTCGTTTCTCAGCTCAAAACAGCACGGTTTCAGAGCTGGTAAATCAACTGAAGATGCACTTTTAACACACTGCTCTTATATCTACGATAGTATTGATCAAAAAAAGTTTACTGCTGCTCTTTATATCGATATCAAGAAAGCTTTCGATACAGTTGATCATGGTATTTTATTATGTAAATTAGAAAACGCTGGCTTTAGGGGTTTTATACTGAACTGGTTTGCTTCCTATCTTAAGAATAGAAATCAGAAGGTGAAATTAGGTGGTAGTTTCAGTGAAACCAGAAATATTAACATAGGTGTTTCTCAAGGTTCAGTGTTAGGTCCAATTTTGTTCCTTATCTATATTAATAGTATATTTAGCCTTAACCTAAAAGGAAAAGTTTGTGGGTTCGCTGATGACATAGCTTGTGTCTATTCTAGTGATACAATGTTAGATCTAGTTTCAGATATAAACTATGACTTGGAGTTATTCAGACATTGGTTTGGTATTCATAAGCTTGTGATAAGTGACAAAACAAGAATTATGTTTTTCAATACACCTGCTTTCAATTCAAATACTCCACTTCTTGTACAGAATAGCATGGACTGTAGTAAATTCATGCTAAGTAATTTGTCTTGCTGTGTTGCCAATGTGTGTCCAACTAATGACATCGTTTCGGTTTGCTCACCTAAGTGTTTTCGTATCGATCCAGTTGCTGAATATAATTACCTTGGCTTAACAATTGATAACAATATGAACTGGAAAGGTCAGACCTTAGCATTAAAAAAATATTTGTTGTCAACTACGTTTGTCATGTTCCATTTGAGAAATCTCTGTTGCAAGAAACTTATGGAAACTGTTTACTATGGATTGGTGCAGTCGAAAGTTCAATATGGTATAATTTGCTGGGGTGGAACTTATAAAAACTATTTGCAACCTATATTAGTTACCCAGAAGCATATTTTAAGAATAATCTGGAAGAAAAAAAGATATGAACACAGCTTCTCTTTGTTCGTCAGCTCAGGTATTCTCCCGCTAAATCATCTATATTTTTATAAAGTATTGAAAATATTTTTCTGTAGAAGTGGTTATCTCTCAAGCCACATAACACCTTACGCATTACGAAGTAGCGATAGAAATCTTGCTTTAATTCCTGCGCACAATACTCGTAACTTTCTCAACTTTTATACTGCAGTAGCACCTAGACTATTCAATAATTTACCCTATGAAATACGATGCCTTCGTTCACCTCATTTGTTCAATAAATGTATTAAAAAGTGGCTTTTAAATTTTGATTTTGATGCAATCAATAATATTATCAGGATCCTGCAATGAATTTGAAGCATTTTGAAAAATTTCTTTGATTTTTAACATAGATTAAAGTAAATAAAAATAATTATTTGTTTATTTTCTCGACAAAATACCCCACAATATTTGTTGATTAAATATATAACTTAGTAGTATACTATTAGTTTTCTTTTTGGTACTTTCGTCACTTGTCTTTAGGCAACAGATCGTACCTTTCCTTTTTCTTAATTCATTTTAATATTGAAGTACACTTGTAAAGCTTAAGACTTATATTGTATATTATAATATTGTTTAACTGAATATGATAATTATTTGTTGTAAATTCATAGTACCTTCATATTTGTAAATATTATTATGTTTAAGAAGAAGAAAATAAAAAATTGAATTGAAATTGAAAAAAAAAAAAAAAAAAAGTATTGATGTAAAAGTCGATACATGTTCAGATCATATGCCTCACGAAATTGCCATTTCGCTTACAACATCACAGTTTCCTGTCAACACAAAGCAGCTAAACCTTGTCCCAAAAATTAAATGGAATAATAGAAACCGAAACACTTATAAGTCGAACTTTAACAAAGAACGGGAAGCTCTTGAAAATCTGGATATTCGTGCTAATATAAGAACCCTCTCAGAAATTATAAAAAAAAACCGTATCCGCAAAGCAGTCCTCGGAGGAGTAAAGCATTATTTAAACAAGAAAAGTTTGATGTAGACTACATAAAATTTCTTTCCAACTTCGAAAAACAAAATGGCGAAACAAATATGGCGGTCTGAAAAATTTAATTTTTGCGTAATTTTCGAAAAATTTGTTTCGCCATTTTGTTTTTTGAAGTTGGAAAAATTCCTAAAAAAAAGTAAAAAAAAAAACTAAAACATAAAAAATCACATGCTATTTAAATGGAAAAAAGTACAGGTCCGGCGGCAAGTGTTAAAATTGAGATAGGGGAGTGAAATTTTGGGAAAATTTTTTTTTATTTATTTGCAACATTTGTGAGGGGTGCACTCATTAAAATTCCGACCTAACCACTTTAAGGACCACTCTAATATATATATATAACACAGGACTTTGCACTAGTTCTTTTTTGCTGAAGCTAATAGCTTTCTCCATGAAATTATTGGGCTAAAAAATATAGCGCAATGCAAGCAAAATACAAATCAAACAAACGAACAATGCAGTAGAAAATTATCAAAAGGGAAAGATATATGTATTGTAATGCAAACCCAACATTTAATACCAATTTCCTAATCGAAAACGTTCAACCGAAGACACAAGCGGCAACACTAGTGTAAGTGTAGAAACATACCAGAAGGGGAAATGTTTGACAGGAGTGGAGAGTGAAGACCATGTGGAAATTACTGGGAAGTTCTAGATGTAATGTCATTCGATAAAAAAAGGCCGCCGCGCTGAGGCAACCAGATGTCAGTTTTGATTATAGAGTGATAATGTTAAGACTAACTGTCCGAACACAATGGAACTGTAGCTGTAGTACGTCGCGCTGTCAAAGTAGGCTAATGCCATAAGAGTGAACAAAATGCGTAGTAGTAGCTGTAGCGGTAGCTGAAGCTGTAGTACAAGTTGACTCAACTTCAACTTTTGAGCGCGCTGCAGCGCTACATTTTGACGTTTCACAAAGAAAAAAAAAAACAAAACAAAGGAAAATGGCTCAGCAAAATTGACATCTTGCGCTACAACATTGTGGACGAGCTGTGCTACATTTCTCAGCTGCACTCTGACTTTTAATTTGACAGCGCGGCGTACTACAGCTACAGCTAGACCATTGTGTTCGGGCAGTTAAGAGTGAGTTAATGAGATTATTGGTAGAGTTGAAATCGAATAAAGTAGATACTGAATAAAAGTGGTAGAATTAAAGTGAAATATAAAGTTTTATTTTTGCGAACTAAGCGCACGTTACATTGGTGTCAGAAATGTAAATAAAACTTATTTGAGTGTGCGCTTAGTTCGCAAAATAAAACTTCACTTTAAATTTATTTCTACCACTTTTATTCAGTATCTATACTTTATTCGATCTCAACTCGACTTTTGGACTATCACTTCTAAACAACAATTCACTCTTCTTAACTTTATCACTCTATAATCAGAACTGACTGCTCGTTCCGTCAGCGGCCTATTTATATAGAACAACACTCATCTAGAGCGTTCCAGTTTCTTCTCCATGGTTTCCACATTTGCTGTCAAGCATCTCTACACTCACACACACTGGCCTACAAGCAATGCCTGTCATTTATACCATTCCATTATAGTGTTGCCAGTTGTGTTTTCGGTTAAACGTTTTCGATTAGGAAATTGGTATAAATGTTGGGTGTTCATTACACTGCCCCCTCCTTAAGATTGTTCTTCCCGAATAATTCCATCTGCAGCCTCGCCACTATATCGATGCAGCCGGTCACAATGAACTACTTTTAACTTGCCTCTTAATCCTCTTTGGATGCGGTAAACCCCGTCGTTAATCCTCGTGCCAACAGTATAAGGACCTACCCAGTTCTGCTGAAGTTTCGGTGACAAGCCCAGAGTGTTCCTCATTGCGTCATCATTGGGAAAACACTGGTAGCACCGAAAAACAAAATGGTCCCCGTACGATTACTAAACACCAGACCGTACGATGTAAGGTTGAAGAAAGGAGAAGTCGTTGGACATTGCGAATCGGTTGCAGCAATTACGAAGATCACAGACGAAGCCCCGAGAAAAACTATAACTCCGGAGGAGCTCAAAACCATCATAGAGAAAAAAAAACCACACAACATAGAAGAAAAAAAAAAAAGATTTCTCTATGGTTTTCATTCAAGAAGAAAGTCGTATTAAAACCATAGAGATTATCTTATCAGATTGTTGATGACCATTTTATAGGATATCCACATACTTTTAAAAAGATATCTTATTATTATTACTTTTTTTTTTTTTTGAAAAAAGAGGACGCTTAAATGCTAATCTGGAGAACTCAGACCTAATTTCCGGTCCATTGTACTACCAGGGTAGCAGTCTTCCCTTTTTTTGTGCTGCAGTAGTTGGAAAAAAGGTGTTAGTAATTTCACATAATTACCTCAAGGGCGGCGTCCATATGAAACTGGGAGTCTGAAAGTAAAGTAGATGCCTAGAGCGGGATTCGAACCCACGCGTCCCGGCCTATCTACTGAACACTCTACCACTGCACCACGGCCGCCCAAGATATCTTATTATCTTTCAATACGAATACTTTTGAAACTGAAAAGTAATAAGGTTTTCTTATTGTTCATCAAACGCCTAAATTTTTATAAGGAAAACTTTTCGATTTAAGAAGATGTCCTTATTAGCCTTTACAGAAAAAATATGTGAATAAGATTTTCTTCTTAAAAATGATTAGTAGTAAGGTTTTCACATTGTTTACATCATTTAATGTGACTTTCCATTTAGAAACTGTAGTACAAAATTTTCAAAAATTAAATAAGATTTTCTTTATAAAATCAATAAGATTTCTGTATGAAAATATCATATTATTTAAAACTTATAATAAGATTTCTTAGCAAAGTTTCAGACAAGAGATCATTAATGAAAATGAGGAAGAGAGTCGGAGACAAAACGGAGCCCTGGGGCACACCAGAATTTATTAAGTGGGTAGCAGACTTGAAGCCATCCAACACAACTTGTATTGAACGGTCGGAAAGGTAATTTCTAATCCAACGAAGAAGAGACTCATCGATACCAAAAGCACGCATTTTCGATAAAAGAGCCTGATGCCAAACTCTATCAAATGCTTTAGAAATATCAAGCGCAATAATCTTACTTTCTCCAAAACAATGTAAAGATTGGTTCCACTTTTCGGTGAGAAAAGCCATCAAATCACCAGTGGACCGTTTGCTACGAAAGCCGTACTGACGGTCAGAAGCTTTCGTTCTTCAAGATATTTCATAAGTTGACGGTTTATCAACGTTTCCATGACCTTGGAAAGAAGGGACGTTAGTGCAATTGGACGGTAATTGGAAGGGGAGGAAGATTCGCCTTTTTTAGGGATGGGCTGGACAAATGCAGTTTTCCATCTGCTCGGAAAAATCCCAGCAGAATAGGAAAGATGGAAAAGTTTACGCAGTGGTTTTGCCAGCGTAGAAGAACACCTCTTCAGAATAACGGCGGGGATACCATCTGGACCAGCGGATTTATGTATGTTGAGATCTTTGAGGACTCTCGCAACCGAGCGAGTTCAAAAAAATATCTGCTTCATCAAAGAATTTGCAGACTCGAGCTCAGGCGGAGCCAATATGCTATGAGGAAGTGTCGAATTGGCAGCAAATTGAGCTGCTAGCAAATTGGCTTTGTCGATGGAACTGACATACGGAGAGTCATTGAAGACGAGCGTTGGGACCGATGACGTGGTCGAGTTCTTAATGTTCTTGACAAAAGCCCGAAAGTTTTTACTTCCTGTTGGACACGATAGTATTTTTTGCCTTACTTTTTGGTCATGTAAAAACTAAGCCCTTTGTATTTGAGCATTGCAGATATTTCTAGCCCGTTTGAACAAATTTCGGTTTTCAACAGTCGGGTTGTCTTTAAATTTTCGAAAACTACTTTCTCGATCCCTAATCGCCTCTTTACAGCTTGAATCAAACCATGAATTCTCTTTGGGGATGATACTTTTTAATCTGTGAGGAACAAAATTTCTCATGCCGTTGAGAATTACGTTAGATATCATATCATCTGATGCATCAACGTTTCCGTCGAGAAAGCACAATGACCAATTAAAATTTCGAAAGAAATTATTCAGGCCGTCCCAATTGGCTTTCTCGTATTGCCATACAGTTCTTTTGGGGACTTTATTTTTTTTAACGTGACGGAGAACAAAAAATCTACCGATATGACACAATGGTCCGATTTGCCTAAAGGAGATGATACTACAACCCTGTATTTTTCGGGATGAGAAGTGAGAAATAAGTCAAGAGTGTTGGCCGCATGGCTTTGAACCCGAGTGGGCTCATCAACAAGTTGAGTTAATTCGTTAAACTCAGCGAAGATCTCAACATATTTTCCTTCGGGTGTTGTCTGGCCAGAATGTCGAAGCCAACCAGAATTGTGTACATTGAAATCGCCCGCAATTGCGATTTCAGTGTGCGGATAAAGGGAGACAATTCTTATTATGGACTCAGATAGCGCATCAAACTCGTTAGAGGTTGAATTGCTATCTTAATTGGGGTTTCTATAAATAAAACAATAATAAATGATTTGCTTACGGACGTTGAATTTTAACCACATGAAATTAAAGGTCGTATTAGAACATAGGCCGTATTGTGGTAGAAGTTGGTAAGCAATATCATGTCTAACATATACGGCGAGGCCATGGGAGTAAAAGAATAGTGGCACTAAGCTATATCCAGGCAGGTTGAATTCTGAGGGATCAGAACCAACACCCACCTGTGTTTCACTTAGTGCCAAAACAGCTGGCCTGCATTTTGCAGTCTGAGCGTCTACACAGCCTAATGTTGCTAAAATCGACCCGAAATTTACCCGACATCACCATTCACAAAAACACACAAAACAAAATATCGAACGCAGACGCTATCTAAGTAAAATCAACAAGTGCAAATCTTATTGGGAAACCAAAAAAAAATTACTAGCGGTGTTATGCCCAGCAAGCAATTTAATTTTCGTTCACCAACGGGATCAACACCGTTGATCTCACTATCCGCCTAGCAAACCCACAGTCTCATTGACTGCACACACCATCCAGATAAGATGAGAAATTATCAAATCGAAGAAATGTATGCAGTCACTGAGACAATGAGAGTGGTGTGGGGGAGGAGAAGATAAGGAGGTATGCACAAAATGTTTGGTCTATTGATTGGCTTTTTTTTTTTTTTTTTGCTTTAGTTAATTTTTGCAACACAGCGCACTGAATAAATTTTTGCACGAGAGTTTTCAGATTTTTTTTATTTTTTTGCACGAGAACTATTGTATTTTCTTGCGGCGGCACGGAATGGAATTTAGTAATATTTATTGATTGATTATTGTTGGTTTTTTTTTTTTTTTTTGTTTTTTTCTTATTTTTTGGGTGGAGGAAGAACGAGAAAGGTTTTAATTTAGAGGACACTTAGTGCGATGCGTGTTTGCGCGTTCGATAGCAGATCGGTCGTCAACACCATCTCCGAGCTTTGATCGATCCAGTATCAGAAGCATGTTTCATCACGGAAGATGCAGCACAACAGTTGAAGTTAAAAAAGCGACGTACCTTTGTCGAGGTGTCAGGGTTAGGGTTGGTCAGCAGTGGCACAACGCAAACATGCGTGGATATTAAGCTTGCGTCATGCAACTCAACTTATGGAGGTGCGGTGCGGGCACTGGTCTTCAAGTCGCTGACTGGCCATCTCCCGGCCCAACAAATGATACCTGACAAAAAGCAACATCTTAAAGGGTTAACGTTGGCAGATCCAAATCTCCACGTTCCTGGACCAATTAACATACTTCTTGGTAGCGACGTATATGCCGATATACTCCTTCCAGAAATGAGAAGACCTGCAGATTTAGTCGGACCAACCGCTCAGAAGACGCAGTTAGGGTGGATTGTGTTAGGGAGAGTTCAAGAGGAACATCCCCGGCAAATACGCAGTTTTGTGCAGACTGCTGACCTGAATTCTCAGCTGCAGAGATTCTGGGAGACGGAAGAATTGCCGTTCCAGACACATGAAACTGAGGAGAACATCGCATGCGACCCGCATTTCGATTAACACACGAGACGCCTTCCTGACGGGCGTTATGAAGTGAAGCTGCCGTTTAAAGGTGGATGTCTTCCAGCGATGGGATTCAGTAAGCAGAGCGCGGTCCGACGATTCCTGCACTTGGAGAAGAGGCTGGAGGCAAACCCAACTCTTCGGGCAGATTATGCCAAATGTATACAGGAATATGCAACCTTAAGGCATATGGAAGAAATTCACGTCGGCGACTCGGTGTTGGCAACCCCATACCACTATTTTTTGCCTCACCATGCAGTTTTCAAGGAATCGAGTTTCACCACGAAACTGAGCGTCGTGTTCGACGCAACAGCGAAAACTTTGGATGGGAGTTCGCTCAACGATCGACTTTTGGTGGGCCCAAAATTACAGTCGAGCATTATCGATCTGGTTCTTCGATGGCGAACCCACAGAATAACATTTACGGCTGACATCGAAAAGATGTATAAGCAGGTGTTAGTTGTTGTGCCCCACACATAGTTACTCAACTTACACCAAAAACCCAATTCTTAGGAATTGCCCCGTCGCTTCTTTAACGTAAGACATAGTTTCGATTTCGATAAGTGTGTCATGCATTGGTTATGTCACAACAATAACAATGCATGTCATGCGAACCGAAATACCTTATCAAAGAAAGCGACGAGGAACATACTGTGTAGTGTCACATTGCAGACCAAGCAATTGTGAGAAATAGCACACACATATGGTTTGCACATGGTGGTTGCAGTCTGTGTGGCCCAGATTGCGTGGTTGACCTGGAACCGATAGTGACGATCATAGGTTATAAGTACGTAGTGCGAAAGAATGAAGAAGGCACTCTTATTCGAAACATCAAACGTGACTTGCGTTTTTCTTTAACTTGTTTTTCCTTTGACTTGCGTTGTGTACAAGCGCAAACTAACATTGGTGGCAGCGGTGGGATTTGAAGGATGAACCATCTGCCTTCATTTCCGAAATTTCAAGTTCAATTCAAATAAAGAAAATTAATCAGTGAAAAATTCCAATCGTGTTCCAAGTCAATTTTCCTAATAAAACGAATTTTAATCGGTGCGCGAGTCACAAAATCATAAATACAAACGGACAATAACTTAAGTGATAGTGAAAGAAAAAAAATAACAATAAATTAAGTGATAGTGAAAAAAAAATAAAACACAAACAACTAAATACATCCCACAGAGGTAAGCCAATTCCTGTGGTCGAGAAGAAAGAAGGAAGGAAGGAAGAAATTGCCAAGCCGAGGCAATCAACAAAAACAACAACAACTACTACTACAACAATTCAACACATTCAACACCCAAGAAAAAAAGAAAACCAAGCAAAGAAAAATGATGATTATGTAAGCAATTTTTTTTTGTATTCCTATTGTAGTGTATGTATATGTATATTATTTATATTTCCTCACACTAAGTTATTCCCCTCTAGTTAGTGATTAAAGCAAGTGGAACCAGTTTTTTTTTATACATACCTAATCCCTAATCCCAGATTTTAAACACTTATGTCCGACCCTGCTCTGAATCTGAACATTTCACTCAGAAGTAGAAAAGTCACGCGCTCGCGCAGATCCTCAGATAGCGAAATTTCAGAATCCAAACGTCCATTGGATAAGCTGCTCGCATCACCGGTTTCAAGTGAAAAGTGTAACAACACAGTTTCAGCTCTTTCTCTCCCAGAACCCACTATGTCGACATTCAATGTTTCTCAAGCCATCAAACTCATACCTGAGTTTGATGGAAGTTCAAGAAACTTAGACAGGTTTATTCAATTAATAGACCTTCAATCAAAAAAAACATCGACCGATCCCGAAAAAGCCGACCTTGTTGACATTGTTAAGTCCAAATTAACTAACCGGGCATATAACGTTATACTCAAGTATAACGATTACGATGCCTGGAAAGAGTTAAAAGGGGCTTTGATCAAAAACTTTAGAAAAACTAGGTCTGTGCAAGTAATACCAGAACCTGAACAAATTAAGGATGAAATCGAATCACTAGCATCAACGTTGACTTTTTGTCCTGATTGTTGGAAAAGTAGACTCAATGATTTTGATGACGAGGAAGAACTTATTGATGATGAAGAGTACAGTTGTTCGATTGTTGGACAGTTTATCAAAAAATTAACGAAAGGAGTACCTACAATATTCTCAACGAAATAATAAACGACAACGCTTATGACAACGTGTTTGAGTGGTTATCAAACCATGAATCAAACCAAAGCTCAAAAAGAAAAAATTCTAAAAGAAAAAGGAAATTATCCAGCAAAGAGGATATTGCAGAGGAGCAGATAGAACAAAAATTGTTCAAATATATATTCAAATAATTTACTAAATCTACAAAATCCTCTGAATCAGAACAAAAATTGTTCAAACATATATTCAAATTCACTAAGTCTACTAAATCCACTGTATCAAAACAAGAAAACTATTCCACTGAACCCACTGTCTCGAAACAAAGAAACTATTTCACTGAATCCGCTGTCTCAAAACAGAAAAACTATTCCACTGAATCCACTGTCTCGAAATAAAGAAACTTTGCCACTGAATCCACTGTATCGTAACTAGTTCAAATAAAAATTTGAACGCCACTGAATCCACTGTATCGTAAATAGTTCAAATAAAAAATTTGAACGCCACTGAATCCACTGTATCGTAAATAGTTCAAATAAAAAATTTGAACGCCACTGAATCCACTGTATCGTAACTAGTTCAAATAAAAATTTGAACGCCACTGAATCCACTGTATCGTAAATAGTTCAAATAAAAAATTTGAACGCCACTGAATCCACTGTATCGTAAATAGTTCAAATAAAAAATTTGAACGCCACTGAATCCACTGTATCGTAAATAGTTCAAATAAAAAATTTGAACGCCACTGAATCCACTGTATCGTAACTAGTTCAAATAAAAAATTTGAACGCCACTGAATCCACTGAGTCAAATTAAAAATAATTCTCATACAAACACAACCAAGGAAAGCTCAACTCCACAATCACATTCAAATTCAAATCCATTTAGAAACAAAAACGTCGAGTTGTCAAATTCTAAAATGAATATTGAAATAACACCAGGAGTAAAAATCAAGCATTTACTTCACGTATAGTCCCAACCAATTTATCCCAAATGTCCCCCCATTCCACTCATATAGAAAAACTGGACTTAGATAGTTATCTAGCTTTGTATGTAATATTTAAAAAATGTATCAAAATAAAATGTACAATAAATAATAAGCCAACAGAAAATGTAAACGACCTCGAAGTAAATGTAACACCTGGCGTTGATGAAACAACCCATGTATAAAAAAAAAAATTTTATAAATGTAAACAACAGCAATATTTATTTTTTCATTGTCAATAAACGAAGAAAACAAAACTAAATGAAAAAAAAAAAGAAAAAAAAATTTACACATAAGCATTGTATACCTACTCATTAAGCACATAAAACGAAAAAAAAATTACTTTTGACCATATAAACTTTTAGATTGTCTGAATTCATACTGCACACCCGTACCTATATGCCGAAAGATCTCACTCGTTGCCTCGTACGCCTTTCGTAATTTAAGGGGAGAGGACTGTTGTGCCCCACACATAGTTACTCAACTTACACCAAAAACCCAATTCTTAGGAATTGTCCCGTCGCTTCTTTAACGTAAGACATAGTTTCGATTTCGATAAGTGTGTCATGCATTGGTTATGTCACAACAATAACAATGCATGTCATGCGAACCGAAATACCTTATCAAAGAAAGCGACGAGGAACATACTGTGTAGTGTCACATTGCAGACCAAGCAATTGTGAGAAATAGCACACACATATGGTTTGCACATGGTGGTTGCAGTCTGTGTGGCCCAGATTGCGTGGTTGACCTGGAACCGATAGTGACGATCATAGGTTATAAGTACGTAGTGCGAAAGAATGAAGAAGGCACTCTTATTCGAAACATCAAACGTGACTTGCGTTTTTCTTTAACTTGTTTTTCCTTTGACTTGCGTTGTGTACAAGCGCAAACTAACATAGTGGATACACCTGATACTTACTATCAGTTGATCCTGTGGAGAAACGATCGTTCATCTCCAATCAAGATGTTTCGGCCTAAAACGGTAACGTTTGGTACAGCAAGTGCACCATATCTTGCCATCAAAATTTTGAAGCGGGTAGCCTAAGATGAAGAATCGAACCTGCCGGAGGAAGCGTAGGCTGTCCGAGAGGACATGTATGTGGACGATCTCATCAGTGAACAAAACGCGACCAATCGAATCAACTTCTGGCGTCAGCGGGCTTCAATTTACGAAAATGGACAAGCAACGTGAAAGAACTCGTCGAAGACATACCAGCCCCAGATCGAGAGTTAGACTTTGAGGTGCCGTTCAACATGTCAAATCATGTCAAAACCCTTGGCATCAAATGGTTCCCGATAGACGACTACTTTTCGTACCAAAATGTGCAACAGTCATCTGAAGCCACAACAAAAAGGTCAATGTTGTCCACGATAGCCAAACTGTTCGACCCCCTTGGCTGGATATCACCATGCGTCATCACGGCAAAGTTAATGATGCAGCGGCTTTGGGAACTAAGTTGTGATTGGGATGATCCGGTTGAAGCTACTTTGAAGAAGGATTGGGATGCTTTTCATGGAGAACTTCCTATGATCGAGACGCTTCGAATACCACGCTGGACTCAGATAAGCAAAACCAACAAGGATATCGAGCTACACGGATTCTGTGATGCGTCGATGAAAGCATACGGTGCGGTAGTATACGTTCGTGTGCTTGACAGTGATGGCAACATCCATGTTAACTTGCTCCTGGCAAAGACGAAGGTAGCTCCAAGTCAGCGTACGATCACGCTTCCACGTTTGGAACTTTGCGGAGCAGTAGTGTTAGCGCAGCTGATGCAGTATACGAAGGACGTTTTGGCTGTTCCCGACATCAAGATGTTCACATGGACCGACTCAACCATCGCGCTCGCGTGGATACGAGCCACTCCCGCCAAATGGACTACGTTCGCGGCCGACAGAGTGTCCGAAATTCAGCGTTTAGTGGGGATCGATTGCTGGGGACATGCTGCAACGCTTCATAACCCAGCCGATCTGGCGTCCAGAGGGGTGTATCCAGCTGAACTGACGTCATTGAAAGCTTGGTGGATTGGTCGTAATTTTTTACGCAGTCAATGGGCTTTCGATGTTCCGCATCAACCTGTTGACATCGAAACTGACGAGGAACGACGCACGGTTAAGGCACTAAATGCTCAAGTCAGTCAGGATGATCGCATACTTCAAACCATCTGCGACTGTTCGAGTTTGTTGAAGGTGTTTCGAGTTGTCGCCATATGTTGTCGTTTCGCAACAAAATGTCGACGAAAGGAAGTGTCTGATGGCCCGCTTAGCTCAAGCGAATTAGAAGCAGCGCGTATCATCGTCGTGAAGGCCGCACAGAACGAGATGTTCAAAGCAGAGCTTCAACAAATTTTGGAAACTTCGAAGATACCCAAGTCACTCAAAACTTTAAACGCATTCGTTGATGCTGAAGGACTTTTGAGAGTTGGAGGACGCTTGGAGAATTCTCTCCTCCCTTACGACGTGCAACATCCGATACTTCTTCGAAATAGTCACCATTTTACCAACCTGGTTGTCAGAGATGCCCATAAGAACACTTTGCATGGCGGCATCCAACAGATGATCAATTTCATCCGTCAAAAGTATTGGATTGGCCAGATACGAAGAAGCGTAAAATAGCAACTTCATAGATGCACTTCTTGCTACCGGCAAAAGGCATCGGAGATGCAGCAGTTGATGGCGAATCTACCTGCACCTAGAGTACAGAAGTCATGACCGTTCAGTCATACTGGAGTTGACTACGCAGGACCCATCGAAATAGAAAGCTGGAAAGCTCGAGGTGCTAAAATACTAAAGAGGTATTTTGCAGTATTTATCTGTTTGGCAGCAAAGGCCATTCACTTGGAAGTTGTGTCTGACCTGACAACCCAAGCATTTCGACGGTTTACGGCCAGGAGAGGTAGCTGCAAACAAATCTACAGCTATTGTGGAACAAATTTCGTCGGCGCTAATAACGAATTAGCCAAAATGTTGAAGGACGCGAAGCACGATTGGAAGGAGATTGCCGAAAACCTTGCAAATCATGGTACAAATTGGCACTTTATTCCCCCAGCTTCTCCACACTTTGGTGGATTATGGGAAGCGGGAGTGAAATCGGTGAAATACCATTTAAAACGAGTTGTTGGAACCGAAAGTCTTACTTTTGAGGAGCTCACAACGCTTCTAGCTCAGATAGAAGCGTGCTTGAATTCGAGACCCTTATGCCCGCTCTCCGACAGCTTAGATGATTTGAATGCGCTAACTCCTGCGCATTTTCTCGTAGGCGAATCTTTACACGCTGTGCCACAAGGCGAACTCAACAACATAACGTATATCGACCGATGGCAACGAGTACAAGCGCTGGCGGAAGGGTTTTGGAAAAAGTGGAGTTCCGAATACCTTGCACGGTTGCAGCAACGTCCGAAATGGACTCAAGTTCAAGAAGCTCCCAAAATAGGAGACCTAGTCTTGCTCAAGGATGAGCGGCTTGCACCGACTTACTGGAGTCTTGCCCGAATCGAGGACACTCACGCGGGAACGGATGGACTTGTACGCTTTGTCACGGTTAAAACACAAAACGGAAACTTCAAACGACCCATCGCGAAAATTTGTTATTTACCATCTAACAAACACCAGGAACAATCGGCGTTAATATAAAAATTAATTTCTAAAATATAAGCTGTTTACCGAAACATTTCAAAGGCAATCAACCCATCTGTACAAAACAAAAGTTAAAACACATCATCGTTCAAAAACACCAATCAACACATCTTTAAAACCATCTGCAAAGCTGTTAAAACAACATCAATCAACACATCTTTAAAACCATCTGCAAGGCTGTTAAAACAACATCAATCAACACATCCTTAAAGTATCTGAAAAGCTGTTCAAGAAATAATAAAACCAACAAGAACCTTTCTTAAAATCATCTTTATTTAAGGATATAATTATTTACAAAAATTGCACGAAAGGCAATCAAAGCAGTTCGTCTTTAATGCTGTGCTGCAACACCGCACACTCAAAATCAAACTCAAAATATAAAATGAACTGCAAAACCCAATTTATTATGAAAATCTTAATACACAAAATCAAATTTTTAAAATACATCCGTTTCAAGGCATTTTGGCATGTTCAAAGGGAACATCGAAAACAGAGCCGAGAGACATCGCACGTCGAAAGTCGATTTCCCGTCGGAAAAACAAAACAAAACAAAAAAAAAATCGTCGTCGACAAGACACATTTTTAGTAAAAAATATCTGTGCTCTGCAACAACGCATACACAATATTAACAAATAATAAAACGCTGAAGCAATGCACATATTTACTAAATAAATTATTACCGTCATAAACCACAAAATGCAATGCCATTGTAAAACCAAAAAACAAAAAAAAAAAAAAAGAACACGATCCACATCACATAGAAAATGAAAAACCCACGAAATGTCAAATGCCGTCGGCAAATGCATTTGACAATTTTGCACTACAGAGCTGATCAATATTTAAAGGTCACCAATTTATACAGTCCACTGAAGTAAAATGAATTAAAGCACTCATAATTTTCAATAATTTAAACACTCCTAGAACTTAATAAGACTTACAAAATTCGCGAAAAATTTCCGAATCAGAATCGCGAGTTGTTTACAAAAAAAATTTAAACAACAATTCTAGTCGAAAATTGAACTTTTCCGACCAGAAAAGGATGGCACTTGGTCACGACAAATATGCCTTGCCATCGAACAAGTACACACACACACACACACACATATATATATCCAGCTATTAAAACGAATAACCTACGCGAGTTACATATGATATTGCACAGTCAACAGTAGCAGGTCAATCAACGGCTGACAATTATGAAAGTGCAACATCATCAATAAAGGGTCAATCAACGAATGACACCAAATCGATAATCGCAGCTTCAGCAATAACAGGTTATAAAAGCCAACTAACGAAGCAAGCAAAACGCCCAGTAATACTTCTATAACTGATACAATTGCAGCGACGCTTTGGACGGCGGATTGTAAAGGTTCTCATTTGTAAACTATTGTGAAAGTAACATTTGTTTAGATAGAAATAAAGTATAATTGGCCGGTGGCCCATTGTTTAAAAAGAAAAGTTGTTTTTTTTATCTCTAGTGGACACCTAAAACCTAATTGGCGCAGTCGGTCGTCCTCTTATTTTAACGTTAGAGGATAGTGATACGAACGAAAAACCTAAGATTATAATAAAGTGTTTTTGTTTTAGAAAGGAGCTAATAATCGAGATAATTAAATCGGTATTATAATAAAGTGACTTTTCAAGAAAAAACAAAAAATTACTAATAATCGAAGTACGAATCAATATACATAAGTGTGATTACAATAAAGTGACTTTTGCTAAAGGATCTAGTAATCCAAGTGAAAATCGATATACACAAATCGATCTAAGTGTGATTATAATAAAGTAACTTTTGCTAAAGGATCTAGTAATCCAAGTGAAAATCAATATACACAAATCGATCATAGTGTGAGTAAAATAAAGTAACTTTTGCTAAAGGATCTGGTTCCAAGTGAAAATCGATATACATAAATCGATCAAAGTGTGATAAAGTGACTGTGAAGAAAGAAAAAAAAAATGGCTCAAATCATGGAGCAGTGTCTGTTAACCTTAACAGAAATTTTAAACCGACAAAACACGGTTCAAAACACAAGGCTAACAATCGAAAAAGACTAAAGTTTGTGGAAAACTTCACGGGAAAACAGGGCACATTACCCTCGTTCATCGCCAGCACGGAGCATATATTTCAAGAATTCGGAGAGGAGAACCGAAATCTGGTGTTCGCCATTATTTACAACGAAAAAATACAAGGAGCAGCGAAGAACTACTTAGCAGTCGACATACCAACAACGTGGGAAGAGTGCAAACAGAAGTTAAAAACTCACTTTAGACCATCGAGGGACCAGGGAACAATTTTAAGGCAGATCTACAATTTAAAGGTAATAATCTTCCTAATACTATTAGTAACACAAACAACACACAGTACACTTCACACAACACAGATCAATGAACAAACGAGATTCTTAAAAATAAAAATTAAGGATGTTGAAATAACTAACCAAACAAACACTATTCTACACATAATTAACCCACAAGAAATAATGAAAACAGTTTCATTCATACAAACAAATATAAAACATTTAAAAAGTGAAAACAAAGAAATAATTACTAAAGAAGTAGGAACACTAATAGCGAAAATTAGATCAATCATGCCTAGAGAACAGACAAGATCAAAGAGAGGATTGATTAACTTAATAGGAAACACAGAAAAATGGCTCTTTGGAACCATGGACAATGAAGACAGAGAAGAAATTTGGAACTACTTAAGCACAGCAGTAGAAAATAGTCACAATGCTATAGAAACAATTAACCAACAGATCAAAATTAATACACATTTCAATGAATCAATAGAAGCACTAAATACAATAATTTTAAACGATAGAAGAACTATACTCAATACATATAATAAAGTAGAAAACTCAATTTCAAAAATTTTACAACAACAATTAT
This sequence comes from Melanostoma scalare, assembly GCA_949752695.1. Lineage (NCBI taxonomy): Eukaryota > Metazoa > Arthropoda > Insecta > Diptera > Syrphidae > Melanostoma > Melanostoma scalare. The sequence goes on along the minus strand of OX456985.1, from coordinate 145,854,535 downwards.
TCCTAGATCAAATAACTAAACTGAGATTTATAGAAAATAAAATTAATCAAATTCAAGATAACGTTGTATCAGCAAAATATAATATAATACACCCTAGTATATTAACATTAGAAGAACTCAATGAATATGAAATCGATTTGCACAAGCTTAAATTAATTAAAATGGGTATATTAGAATACAAAAATAAATTTCTTATTATTGCCATTAAGATTCCTAGAAATTATGTAACAGTAGAACAAAAGTTAATTTTACCTTTACCCAATGATAAACATTTTGAAATAGATTACGAAAATGAATATGTTATAGAAATAAATAATAAAACATTTGTATACCAAAATGATGTAGCTTTACAACAATTAAAACCAAGCAAACATTGTATTCTAACTAAAGATTGTAAATTGAGACATAACAATAAAACCCAAATTCAAATAATAGATGATGAAACGCTAATTGTAAAAAATGCATACAACGAAGAACTAAAACATAATTGTGATGACAGGAAAATTATATTAAACAATAATCATCTCATAAATCTTTTTAATTGTCAAATATCTTTGTTAAAAGAAAGCTTTTATAATAATCAAAAAATTGTAAATGAAAAATATTTTTACCCAGAAAATAAACTTAATTCTTCTTTCGAAAAAACTATTACTTTTGATGACATTATTGTAAGTAATTTTGAACATTAAAGAAATAAAAGAGTTAAAATTGCATAAAAATATTTCATATGTAATAAATGTTAGCATGATTATAATAATTATTTGTACAACAATAAGCATAACCTATTTTTGCAATAAAATGTATAATAAAGCATACAATGTAAAACAAGCAAATAATAGAATTCAGGAGAATTCTTTTTCAAACCGAGGAGGAGTTACATATGAAATTGCACAGTCAACAGTAGCAGGTCAATCAACGGCTGACAATTATGAAAGTGCAACATCATCAATAAAGGGTCAATCAACGAATGACACCAAATCGATAATCGCAGCTTCAGCAATAACAGGTTATAAAAGCCAACTAACGAAGCAAGCAAAACGCCCAGTAATACTTCTATAACTGATACAATTGCAGCGACGCTTTGGAAGGCGGATTGTAAAGGTTCTCATTTGTAAACTATTGTGAAAGTAACATTTGTTTAGATAGAAATAAAGTATAATTGGCCGGTGGCCCATTGTTTAAAAAGAAAAGTTGTTTTTTTTATCTCTAGTGGACACCTAAAACGTAATTCGCGCGAACCCCGAAATCCGCGAATTAAATTGTAAAATCTGCACAATTACACACACACATACATATACGCAGGCTAAACAAAAATCGAAATTAAAATTATAATAAATTGAACATTCACGATATCAAACAAACAAAACAGAAAGATAACACAGTACAACAATCACCCACAAAATCAAAATTTAATAAAATATATTGAAATCAAATATAACAAAAAATGAGAAACACTCATCCTCGAATATATGCGGGAGACCCTACGCAACGTATTCCATCCACCGCACCTACTTCACATTCACAAGCAGAAAACCCATAAGCACAATTAAATGATTTATAAAACAATTACACTTGACACAAAACTCACTTTTATCAAGAAAAAACCGCGACTAAAATGGTCAAAAGAAAGCATGCCGGTACCATGCTTCTTCACAGTTCACACCTTCAATACAATATGCAAATACAATGGAATTAATTGCCTACTGCTACTACTACTATATGATGGAAACTGGAACCACAACCACCACCGGTGTGAATGTCGTTCACAAATAGTATTGCTGTACTACACCTACCACCAGCAATATTAGAACATTCCATTCAAGCGTGAATGAGATAACTCTTCAATTGTCACTGTACCTAGTAGTATGCATGTACCATGTAGGCATGAAAGTTTCTTTTTCATGGGTTTATATGGGATTAAGTTGTTTTTACAATGCCCTAATACTCTTGTCTCTTTACATGTAACTTAGTGGTCCCACTAGCGTGAAACATTATGGGAATGGGAAGTCAATGCTGAAACCAATGAGAAACGGTGATGCCAAATATTTACTTAACATCCCCGCTACATCGAACTCAAATCTTAAAATTCAACATTTAGAGGCGGGAGAATGTACGAATGTACAATGATTATTTCAAATGTGTAACTTAGAAATGTTAAACTTAAATTATTAAATGAAACAATACTATAAATGTAAATACAATCCTCAAATATAAAGGTCAAATCAAATGTAAATAATAACATAGTATTTGTTCTTAATATGACCTTTGAAGTATATACAAATTAAATAACCCGAATTATAACGATAAAGAACTGGACGTGTTTCCTTTTTTCTTAAGAGTTTAATTTTTCCTTAAGTTATTTTTTTCCCTAGTTTTTTTATAATCTAAACAAAACCTTGTCAGAATCAGCGCGGCACAGCGCGTTGCGTAAGAAGGAAACCTCCGATGCGGCCGATGTGTTCCCGATGGACGTAGATTAAAAAAAAAATCGTTTTTTTTTGCTTCGAAGCTTACTTGCCTTGTTTTTTTTTTGTTTCTCTTGCATTAAGTATTGCCTATCTTATTTGCTTGTTTTTTTGGAAATGCAATTTTTTAGTTATAGTTTATAACGTCTTTGAAAAAAAAAAATAAATTATTAATGAACGTATGAAAAAAAGACTTCTTCATCATTTTCCAGTAAGAGATAAGCCGAGAAGGTTCTCGTCTCCAAAAGGTAGGGGGGGGGGGGTCTGTTACGAAACGTCACACATTTTACCTTCGCCGCCCCAAAGCAGAATACACATACAACGGCATCCATAAGCGGCATACGAGTAAGATAAGAGAAAAAAAGTTCTATTTACATTTTTTCATTTTTGTGAGTTCACATCCACTAATCACCGCAGAAATGACAAGTAGAGGTGAAATCACCTCCAGAAAGGGAAGAGAAATTACTATCTAAACATTAGTTGTGGGAGTATCGTGTTCCCGGTGGACGTAGATTAAAAAAAAACAGTTTTTTTGCTTCGAAGCTTACTTGCCTTGTTTTTTTTTGTTTCTCTTGCATTAAGTATTGCCTATCTCAATTGCTCCTTTTTTTGGAAATGCAATTTTTTTTTCTTCTTTTTATTTCTGAATTTTTTCTTTTAACTTTAAAAAAGTTAAAGTTATAACGTTTTTGAAAAAAAAAAAAAAAAAAATTAATTAATGAACGTATGAAAAAAAGACATCTTCATCATTTTCCAGTAAGGAGATAAGCCGAGAAGGTTCTCGTCTCCAAAAGGTAGGGGGGGGGGGGGTCTGTAACGAAACGTGACACATTTTACCTTCGCTGCCCCAAAGCAGAATACACATACAACGGCATCCAAAAGCGGCATACGAGTAAGATAAGAGAAAAAAAGTTCTGCTTACATTTTTTCATTTTTGTGAGTTCACATCCACTAATCACTGCAGAAAGGGAAGAGAAATTACTAGCTAAGCATTAGTTGTGGGAATACCATTCTGATTATATCCTAAGATTTCTTTTCTGGCGACTAACACAGTCAATTTTTGATTTGTTTTTCATTGGCCTTATATTAAAGATGGACCCAGGAGGCACACCTCAGTTGTAAGGTCCATCAAGTACCAAATCTGCCGCCCTATCGACTTTTTATAGTCACCACCTCCGCTCCCGAATATAAAACATTGTATTTCGAATTAATTGGTCTTATAGAGCGTATGGACCCAGTGGGCACAGCGCATTCATAAGGTCCATTAAAAGTAGCAAATCTGCCGCCATATCGACTCTAGTAGTCTACCCCGTTCCGCTCCCGAAATATTATATTTTGGTTTAATTGGCCTTACCTTGAGGATGGACCCAGGAGGCACACCTCAACTCTAAGGTCCATTAAAAATACCAAAACCGCCGCTCGTTCCACTTTAATAGTCACCCTTAGTTCCCGCGTTAGTAAGGAAACCAGTTTAATCGGCCTCATGACGTCAGGACCCAGTGGGCACTATTTTGTGAGGTTTATTAAACCTAACTAATCTTTGTTTATCCCAAATATAGCTCACCGTGAACAAACGACCAACCGCCAGGTGCTACAGCAAAAGGTTGCACCAAGTCCGACCAGCATAGCCAATCACCGACCTCGCTTCAATACCGGCGTCTGTCCGTGTTAGTAAGGAAACCAGTTTAATCGGCCTCATAATGTCAGGACCCAGTGGGCACTATTTTGTGAGGTCTATTAAACCTAACTAGTCTTTGTTTATGAGTTTTTTAGTTTTTTTTTTTTGTTTATCCCAAATATAGCTCACCGTGACCAAACGACCAACCGCCAGGTGCTACAGCAAAAGGTTGCACCAAGTCCGAACAGCATAGCCAATCACCGACCTCGCTTCAATACCGTCGTCCGCAAAGTCCTAAAAAGGTGAAGTTAAACAAGAACAGCCGGCCCTTCAGGCATACTTTCAATTTCCTTTTATACCGATTAACGTAGAAAAACTAGGCCCTTCAGGCATATTTATTCATTGTCTATTTTGATCAATTAACGTAAATATAAGAAAATTTTGTTAAATTTAATATTACATTATCGTAGAAAAACCAACCCGTTTGTAAACAATATTGTAAGCTCTTCGATCTAGATTATAATAATAAAGAAAACATTTGCCGTGTCGGAGTTCTCCTTTTTACACCGAAGTTGGACCATGACACCCGAAGTCTTTTGGCTTGGTTCTTTTTCTTTGGGAAATATCCTTGTCCGCTGAGTCCTACTCCAGCTGGAAACCAAAAAAGCATCACAAACTTTTTATGCGACTTGCGAACATAAGTGTGGAACACGTTTAACACGGATTATCGATTGGAAACTTTTCGGCACTGCTCGCAATTCGTCATTCAGCCAGACGATTTAATTATAGTGAAATGTTTTCTTCGGTGGAAGTTTGCATTATTTTCGGAGAAAATCAAATTAAAACTAGTTCTTTCTTCTTTTTAATGCGTTTAATATATTTGTAGTTCGTTCAATTCTTAAGAAAAATCTCAAGATCTCATTAAATTCTTCCCAATAGTTTTCAATTTGTGCCGTGTGTGTGAAAATCGTTTTTTTTTTGCTTCGAAGCTTACTTGCCTTGTTTTTTTTTTTTGTTTCTCTTGCATTAAGTATTGCCTATCTTATTTGCTTGTTTTTTTGGAAATGCAATTTTTTTTTTCTTCTTTTTATTTCTTAATTTGTTCTTTTAACTTTAAGTTAAAGCTTATAACGTTTTCGAAAAAAAAAAAATTTAATTAATGAACGTATGAAAAAAAGACTTCTTCATCATTTTCCAGTAAGGAGATAAGCCGAGAAGGTTCTCGTCTCCAAAAGGTAGGGGGGGGGTCTGTTACGAAACGTCACACATTTTACCTTCGCCGCCCCAAAGCAGAATACACATACAACGGCATCCATAAGCGGCATACGAGTAAGATAAGAGAAAAAAAGTTCTGTTTACATTTTTTCATTTTTGTGAGTTCACATCCACTAATCACCACAGAAATGATAAGTAGAGGTGAAATCACCTCCAGAAAGGGAAGAGAAATTACTAGCTAAACATTAGTTGTGGGAGTATCGTGTTCCCGATGGACGTAGATTAAATAAAAAATCGTTTTTTTTTTTGCTTCGAAGCTTACTTGCCTTGTTTTTTTTGTTTCTCTTGCATTAAGTATTGCCTATCTTAATTGCTTGTTTTTTTGGAAATGCAATTTTTTTTTCTTCTTTTTATTTCTTAATTTGTTCTTTTAACTTTAAGTTAAAGTTTATAACGTTTTTGAAAAAAAAAAAAATTTAATTAATGAACGTATGAAAAAAAGACTTCTTCATCATTTTCCAGTAAGGAGATAAGCCTAGAAGGTTCTCGTCTCCAAAAGGTAGGGGGGGGGGGTCTGTTACGAAACGTCACACATTTTACCTTCGCCGCCCCAAAGCAGAATACACATACAACGGCATCCATAAGCGGCATACGAGTAAGATAAGAGAAAAAAAGTTCTGTTTGCATTTTTTCATTTTTGTGAGTTCACATCCACTAATCACCGCAGAAATGACAAGTAGAGGTGAAATCACCTCCAGAAAGGGAAGAGAAATTACTAGCTAAACATTAGTTGTGGGAATACCATTCTGATTATATCCTAAGATTTCTTTTCTGCCGACTTACACAGTCAATTTTTGATTTGTTTTTCATTGGCCTTATATTAAAGATGGACCCAGGAGGCACACCTCAGTTGTAAGGTCCATCAAGTACCAAATCTGCCGCCCTATCGACTTTTTATAGTCACCACCTCCGCTCCCAAATATAAAACATTGTATTTCGAATTAATTGGCCTTATAGAGCGTATGGACCCAGTGGGCACAGCGCATTCATAAGGTCCATTAAAAGTAGCAAATCTGCCGCCATATCGACTCTAGTAGTCTACCCCGTTCCGCTCCCGAAATATTATATTTTGGTTTAATTGGCCTTACATTGAGGATAGACCCAGGAGGCACACCGCAACTCTAAGGTCCATTAAAAATACCAAAACAGCCGCTCGTTCCACTTTAATAGTCACCCTTAGTTCCCGAGTTAGTAAGGAAACCAGTTTAATCGGCCTCATAACGTCAGGACCCAGCATAGCCAATCACCGACCTCGCTTCAATACCGGCGTCTGTCCGTGTTAGTAAGGAAACCAGTTTAATCGGCCTCATAACGTCAGGACCCAGTGGGCACTATTTTGTGAGGTCTATTAAACCTAACTAATCTTTGTTTATCCCAAATATAGCTCACCGTGACCAAACGACCAACCGCCAGGTGCTACAGCAAAAGGTTGCACCAAGCCCGACCAGCATAGCCAATCACCGACCTCGCTTCAATACCGTCGTCCGCAAAGTCCTAAAAAGGTGAAGATAAACAAGAACAGCCGGCCCTTCAGGCATACTTTCAGTTTCCTTTTATACCGATTAACGTAGAAAAACTCGGCCCTTCAGGCATATTTATTCATTGTCTATTTTGATCAATTAACTTAAATATAAAAAAATTTTGTTAAATTTAAGATTACATTTTACATTAACGTAGAAAAACCAACCCGTTTGTAAACAATATTGTAAGCTCTTCGATCTAGATAAGGATAATAAAGAAAACATTTAAGAAAACATTTGCCGTGTCGGAGTTCTCCTTTTTACACCGAAGTTGGACCATGACACCCGAAGTCTTTTGGCTTGGTTCTTTTTCCTTGGGAAATATCCTTGTCCGCTGAGTCCTACTCCAGCTGGATACCAAAAAAGCATCACAAACTTTTTATGCGACTTGCAAACATGGGTGTGGAACACGTTTAACACGGATTATCGATTGGGAACTTTTCGGCACTGCTCGCAATTCGTCATTCAGCCAGACGATTTAATTAAAGTGAAATGTTTTCTTCGGTGGAAGTTTGCATTATTTTCGGAGAAAATCAAATAAAAACTAGTTCTTTCTTCTTTTTAATGCGTTTAATATATTTGTAGTTCGTTCAATTCTTAAGAAAAATCTCAAGATCTCATTAAATTCTTCCCAATAGTTTTCAATTTGTGCCGTGTGTGTGAAAATTGTGTCTCTTGCAGAATTAATTTCGATTCCTTCATTGAAAGTAGAGTTGTACCTATTTTCTTTTCTCCTCAAATGAAATAATAGGAAATATTTAACACCTATTTTTTGAAGTGAAGTTTCACTTCCTCCGCGCGGAGAGACTCCACGCACTATTTTTCAAAAACTGCTCATGTTGTAGCTTAAAAATTTAGCGACCGATGAATGAACTTTGATAAATCTTTTCAGATCAACCGAAAAAGAGTTGCAACTGCAGCAGTTTTCGATATCGCCAAAAACAGGCGTCCAGAAAACTTCAATAACGTCACAATTTTGTGAGTCATCCCGTAGATAAAAATTTTTGTGAATACTGGACAGCTCTAATGAACATATCTCTTAATTTTGAAAGTGATTGGGCTATTTTATTCCCTCTAAAAAAATCCCAAAAAACATGCTTTTTACACTCCTAAAGTGGTCTCCCCGATTAAATGAAGAGCCCATTGTTGTACCTGGGCAAAACGCATAAATGGAGTAAAGGTCACTCAAACTTTCTTTTCTGATTTTAAAATCACAATATTACGCCTAAAATAATACTTTTATTATTTTATTTTATTTTCAATATAATTATCAGTATAATGTCGAATTGACCACACCTGCATGGAGTCATATAATATGCAATATGGTCACGACCTCACAATTTCTTTGAAATAAATTTTTTAGTGACAAGAGTTTAAGACCACCACGTAACTATATAAAAAATTTCAGTCATCACACCAATCAATGCTATTCTCAGTAAACATTATGTCTAGACTTGAATGACGTTTATATGTAAATGCTAATGACCACTTCATAAACTTATACTTTCGAAGAATGGAATTATGGTTTAAGTATTATTCACATGAAACGACCAACGAACGACGAATGAACGAAAATTCGTTAATTTTGACATTTCATTCACATGAGTGTTCTACATTCGTCACGAATAACGAACATAATTTACATGCAAAACAAAAATGGGGAATGACTTTGAGGTTAAGCACGCGCGAAAAATTTATTCGTTGGAGTGTGGAGTATGTGGAACGAGAATAAAGTCTGACAGTTCGTACCTCCTACTAGATGTTTATTCGTAACGAATAAACTTTTTTTCTCAATTTTTTTAATTTTAGGCACAAAAATTAAAGTTTATCCACCTAAAAATAAGTATGAACTTTGTTTCCATCGTTTCCAAAAAAATTCGTGAAGAATATATGCTAGTAAGGTACTTAAAATCTCATTTCTTGATTTATTCGTCGTTCGCTGTTCGCGCTCATGTGAATAGTCCTTTACCGTAGGCTATTTTAGTCGCTGTGCTTTTGGTAATGAAACAGTAAATTTTACTTTAGGTACTTCACCAATGCTTCGGTTGTGGTTGGTGCCTTCTTCTGCTAGACTTCTCTTCTTGCTAAGAGGTTCGCTCGTTGAACTTCAACCATTCCTGGGTTTCCTTGGCAAGCCTATGAGTTGGGTTTTAAGTTCTTACAAACGCTAAGCCACACATCACTGTCATTTGAAGAAAAATTCATGCCGTAGCTACACAGTTACATACGAGTCGTTGTATAGTAAAGATCGACGGGAGTTCTTCTCATTCCTCATTGAGATCAGTTTCACAATGTAAGTGTGCATGATTTGGTATTGCGGGTTTCAGACACAAGTTTTGTGTCTGTGGGCCTTTTTACGCGTAATGAAACATAACACACACTTTAGAAACTATGCATATATCAGCAAAAATAACATGAACTCTGCGTTCATTGCAGTCTTTCGTCTTCGTTCCTATAATTCTTTGTAGTAAAATAGTAGGTGCGTTGTTTTAAGCCAGTAGCTAGTACAACATTCGAGTAGAAAAAACAGTCTATCCACAATATTTTCAGTTATATGTTCAGCAACAAGATGGTGCTCAACGTCAAAGCTTGCTGTTACTTTTCAAAGCTCTTTGTGAAATTCAAGATGAAACAAAATCAAATTCATACCTAATATTCTAATCTTTGATGAGATTTTCCATTGGCAAACAGAATCAATTTATTTCTTATCCAAATCTCTGGTAAAGCAATTTTTACACTATTGAACAGTCTTTTCTATAGGTTAAGAAAGAAAATAAGTTGATTCTATTAACAAAACCGTAAAATTGAACTATAAAATAAACGCGTAAGTAAACACAACCCAAATTAAATTAAGTTGAAACATGTACTGCTAGTCCCAAATATGAATTTCTATTGGAGAATGTTTGATTTTCATACATATATCTTTCATTTTTGATCATTTTCCACTGCATTCGGATATATTTTTTAGTCCAATAATTCCACGCGGAAAGCAATTAGCTTCAGCAAAAAAGAATTAGTGCAAAATCCTGTGTTATATACACTACCAGGTGAAAAACAGGGTGAAAATTCAATATGAATACAATTTTAATCTCTTTAATTTTTAATCAAGAGAACACGTCCTTTCGAAAAGCTTTGATGAAGTTCACACTGAAACTGAACTGAAATTATTGGTGGTATCATCTTATTTTCAAAGCTGGAATCTATTAATCCACAGCAATGCCATCCCTGTTTTTACTGTGGAAAATTACAACAGTGAAATGCTTTATTGATGTTCTCCAGAGGAAACTTTTAATGTACTACATACTGGCTTAAAAAAAATGCACCTAGTCTAAGCTTCAACTTAAGAAGTGTTTTTCTATCATTTTAGTTTCAATTTGTATATTTTGTATAAGTGAGTATACTTATTGGTATTATGTTACTTATTTACTACATTAAAATAAATTTATATTACCTATCTGTTTAAACAAAGATGTCCTGAAATAGGCAGTAAGCATTGGGAAAGCATAAATGTAACTTTACTGTTTCATTATCAAAACTACAGCGACCAAAAAAGCCGACCGGAAACTATATTTTCGCTCTTCATGTCCATCCACAAATTGGTGTAAGAATCCTCTTGTCTAAGACTTTTATGAAAACTGTCACTTAGCCACGCCACGTATGCAAGCTCCAGGTAGCTTTTGGTTTCAACACGATATTACTTGAATTGTTTTGCAGCATTTCAGTTGGCAATTTAAGTCGCTGCAGTAACAACTGCTGTTGTTGTTGTTCTTGGCTATGTCGTTGCTGCTCTTGCTGAAGATTAGGCTGCATCCTTTCACCTGATTGAGGGTTAGGGCCCGAAATTGCACTAACTACTAATTGGTCTGCAATGTTATACTTGGTAGGGAACTGGTTTTGATATTCTTCCGCTGTAACGCCTTTCGTGCGAGTTAGTTCTTTCCAAGTATGGCCCGATAAGAGAGCTGGTGATTGTTGCACAGGGGGTGGTAATTGTAGTATGACTTTGTCCTGTGGTGGCCCTTGATAATTGAATTGTGAGCTTGTTAACGGTATTTTAGTATTAAATAAGTTTTGTTGGTATTCATCCGTTTCAATCTGGTTGAAAAGAGCAACACCTGGTTGACCTAAAGATGGTACCGTGCAAAGCCCTTTGTAGCGTGGTGATGGACTCATTTCGTAGTTTTTGCACGAAGGCTCACCAATTTCGTAGGGATTGTAACCGACGACGTTTCCACTATAAAATCAAACAAAATTTTAATAGTTAGGCACTAAAGGAATATGAAAACTTATCTTGAGCTACGTACCCCGGGCCGTAATTGCAAACGTATAGTTTGTTGTACTTAGCTCTGTCTTTGTATTCGGAATAGCCACATCCAATCAAATTTGTCTCACCCCAAACCAGCTGAAATAAAAACATATATACACATCAGCAATAAAGCTTATACCTACATAATAAAGTCGGTAAGCCCCTACTCTTATTTTTGGAACTTAAGTCAGACAAAAGCCCTACTTTGATTTGCGAAATATGTTCTATACTATACAGGAACTGCAATCTAATCTTCTCCGGGTCCCAAAAATCGCGGGAACCACACAATTCAGGAATTTTAGGAACTAAGTAGGTTTTTGAGTAAATTTTTCTATCTACTTGAAAAATATGAAAAAATTAAGAACTTGATTCAACAAGTTCTGAATCCTGACTTTTTTAAGCTCTCATATTTTCTTTATTAAAATAATATTAAAAACGGTTGCGCAACAAAGACAAAATTTCGAAACCAAATGAGCAAATTGTAGTGTTTGTAGATATTGAAGTGGAATCCATTATATTAAAACCAATTCACGCTTTGGAATCCACAAATATCTTGTAGATCTAGAGGCATGAAATGTATCAGTCCATCAGAATGATAATATTTTTATAAATAACATAAATATTATGTATTAGCGTGTGCTTAGTTCGCAATAATAAAACTTTACCTTTCAATTTAATTCTACCACTTTCATTCTATTTATATAAAATAACATTATATCTAGAGCGTTCCAGTTAGTTCTACATTTTAGACCATTCCAGTATTAAGTTGTCAAGCATTTCCCCTCCTGGTATATTATAGTGTTGCCGCTTGTGTTTTCAGTTGAACGTTTTCGGTTAGGAAATTGGTATTAAATGTTGGGTGTGCATAACAATATTATAAGTTAGAACGTACCAGGAGTATAAAAGATAGCATGTCCGCCTGTTAATCCAGAGGTTCGTGGTTCAAATCCCAACAGAGGCAAAAATGTTTTTTCCACGGGTATCGCCTTTCGCGAGGAATTGGCAAGTCCTCTGTTAGTATTCATTGCCATTAAAAGCGCTTTCTCGATTAGCCGTTCGGATCCGGCAGAAAATAGTAGGTCCCCTCCATTCCCTCACAAGGCTTGGTTGTGAGAAATGCGCTAGGCCCAGGGGCTCCTCGCTCTGTTGCGCCACCCTATTTCTTTTTATTTATTTACATGTATTAAAAGTTTTGATATTTTTGTTATTTTGAAACACATTTGCTAGAAGGAGAAGAAGATAGGTTAAGGAAGTTTTTTTAGAGTATGAATTAAGATGGGATTATGCTGTTAAAACATCAATGTTTGGACGAGGCACAGGGGGAGAGTTTTTCGGTTTTCGCACAAACCTTTTTGCGGTAAGTCTTAGAGCTTGTAGATGAAATGAACTGTCATTTTCTGAATGAAAGTTGTATAGGAGACTATGAAGAAGAGTATACCTTCATTTAAATTAGGGGACGGGTAGAGCTTGCTCAGCTATGGGCACTGCGGTGTCTGAATGAAACCTATTGTGCCAGTTACCTTCATTAGAGAAACAAGTTGTTCTGTCATTGACCAATGCTTCATATCCGGAAAATGTAATGATATTCTAAGCAGTTCTCTCTGAGTGACGTTGTGGGGTACACTCGTGTCGAGGATTGTTCTTTCATTTCAACTATTTGATATACTAATTTGCTTTATAGAAAAAAGTTAAAATGGCTTGTATATGTGGCCTTAAAGTAGAGCGCACCGTTTCAAAAATTCAATGCAGTCATTGCAATAGCTATTTTCATTTAAAATGTGTAAATTTAAAACCTTGTGATAAAGACTATATGCAACGAAATCACATAGAATATCGCTGTCCATTGTGTTCTAAACAAAGAAGAGAATCACTACGAGCCTCTCCTACAATAAATGAACAACAAAATCATAAACATTCACTTTCATCTCAAACTCCACCACCACCAACAATAAAACAACAAAGTCTTCAAAATAATTCCAAACCACACACCACTTCACCGCCACAAACATCTCAAAAAAATGGAATGTAAGATGAAACTTATTTTAAAAAAGAAAAAGAAACAAATTAATGCTAGTTTATTTGGTAGTAATCTTGGCAAAAAACCTATTTATATTAATGAAAGTTTAACAACTTATAATAGATTATTACTTACTAAAGCCAAACAGCTGAAAATGGAAAAACAATATCAGTTTCTGTGGATAAAAAATGGAACAGTATTAATGAAAAAGCATGAAGGAGAAACCACTTATCGCATCTCATCTTTTGATGACCTTAACAAAATTATTTAGCTATGGTCAATTCGTTCACAGATTTTAATGATGCGTCATTGGTATCTCCTTTTTGCTTTTTTGATAAAGATCTTTGTAAAAGTGTATTTCATTCCAAACATTTCAAAAATTGTTTTTTCATTATCCAACAAAATATAAGAAGTCTTCGCAAAAATTTTGATTTGTTCTTGATTCATCTAGAATCATTTGTTAATAAGCCTAAATTAATATTTCTGACAGAAATTTGGATTTATGATCATGAAAAAGAATTTTTTAAGATTCCCGGTTATAATTTGTTTACAAAGTGCAATAATACTTATGCCTCAGGTGGTACTGCGGTTTTTGTGGACGAAAGACTTGAGATTTCAGTAATTATCAATTCTATAAAACTAGTTTTTATTTGTTTTTACAGATTTCATGGCGTTAATGTAGATGTTTTTATAGGGGAGTTAAACTCATTGCAGACTAACTACAATTCTAAACATCTTTTTATAGTGGGCGATATTAATATAGATTTGCTGTCTGAATCCTTAACAGTGGAGAATTATTTCAATTCAATTCAATTCAATTCAAAGATTCATTTATTGCAGATTTTTAATTACATGTACATATATGAGTATTTATGAATTTAAAGCGTTGGCTATGCCGTCAGCTCGATTGAGTGGAGAATTATAAGTCCTTAGTGTCAGCCAATGGTCTAATATCCTGCATTAATGTACCGACAAGAATAACTTCAACATCTAAAACATGTATTGATCATATCTTAGCTAGAATTGACTTGAAAGCGAATTTAATCTTAACAAGCACAGTATCTGATTTTAAGATTTCAGATCATTGCATGACTTGTTTATTTTTTAATTTCAATGAAAGATGTCATGACAATCTAAAAAAACTGGTAGTGAATGAGAATTTTTCCAAAGTTAATTATGAACGTCTTAACTCTTTTTTGATTTTTGAAAACTGGTCAAGTGTTTTAGCTGATCCTGATCCTTCATCTGCTTTTGATAAATTTGTTTTTTCTTTAAATGGTTACGTTGTAAAAAAGCTCTGAAGTAATAAGGAACAGAAACCGCAATTTAAAAAAGTTAAAGCCATGGATGAATGATATTTTATTGAATAAAGTCCATTATAAAAAAAAATAAATTAAGACTCAAGTGTAAGAAACATCCAAATAACGTTCTAGTCCGTGAAAATTATGAATTGTTATGTAAAGAAATAAGTCTAGAAATTCCAATTTACAAAGAAAATTTTTATGTGGATAAGTTTCATAAGGCCAAAGGCAATTCAAAAAAAGAATGGGGTGTTATAAATGAAATTTTTAATAAAAAAAACACATTTGAAATTCCTTCCATTCTTTCTGTGGATAATATGGATATTTCTGATCATTCTGTAATGGCTAACATTTTTAATGAGCATTTTGTCCAAATAGCTAGTAACACTATTTCTGAAGCGGGATTAAATTCAGTCAACTGCCCAGAATCTTGTTTTAATGACTGTCTTAAAGCATCAAGTTTCTTTTTTGTAACGATTTCTTCTTTTGAAGTTTTCAAAGTTATCCAAGCACTGGATAACTCGTTTTGCTCTACATCAAATGGCTTTTCAAACAACTTTGTCAAACAAATTAGTTTTAATGTATTTGATGTTTTGACTCATTTATTCAATAAAAGTATTTTTCTAGGTGTATTTCCACAAAGTTTGAAATTAGCGGAAATCATTCCTATTTTTAAAAAAGGTGATAAAAAATGTATTAATAATTATAGGCCTATATCTTTATTATCAGTGTTTTCAAAAATTTTTGAAAAACTTATCAAATGTAGAGTTGTAAGCTACCTTGAAAGAATTTCGTTTCTCAGCTCAAAACAGTACGGTTTCAGAGCTGGTAAATCAACTGAAGATGCACTTTTAACACACTGCTCTTTTATCTACGATAGTATTGATCAAAAAAAAGTTTACTGCTGCTCTTTATATCGATATCAAGAAAGCTTTCGATGCAGTTGATCATGGTATTTTATTATGTAAATTAGAAAACGCTGGCTTTAGGGGTTTTATACTGAACTGGTTTGCTTCCTATCTTAAGAATAGAAATCAGAAGGTGAAATTAGGTGGTAGTTTCAGTGAAACCAGAAATATTAACATAGGTGTTTCTCAAGGTTCAGTGTTAGGTCCAATTTTGTTCCTTATCTATATTAACAGTATATTTAGCCTTAACCTAAAAGGAAAAGTTTGTGGGTTCGCTGATGACATAGCTTGTGTCTATTCTAGTGATACAATGTTAGATCTAGTTTCAGATATAAACTATGACTTGGAGTTATTCAGACATTGGTTTGGTATTCATAAGCTTGTGATAAGTGACAAAACAAGAATTATGTTTTTCAATACACCTGCTTTCAATTCAAATACTCCACTTCTTGTACAGCATAGCATGGACTGTAGTAAATTCATGCTAAGTAATTTGTCTTGCTGTGTTGCCAATGTGTGTCCAACTAATGACATCGTTTCGGTTTGCTCACCTAAGTGTTTTCGTATCGATCCAGTAGCTGAATATAAGTACCTTGGCTTAACAATTGATAACAATATGAACTGAAAAGCTCACACCTTAGCATTAAAAAAATATTTGTTGTCAACTACGTTTGTCATGTTCCATTTGAGAAATCTCTGTTGCAAGAAACTTATGGAAACTGTTTATTATGGATTGGTGCAGTCGAAAGTTCAATATGGTATAATTTGCTGGGGTGGAACTTATAAAAACTATTTGCAACCTATATTAGTTACCCAGAAGCATATTTTAAGAATAATCTGGAAGAAAAAAAGATATGAACACAGCTTCTCTTTGTTCGTCAGCTCAGGTATTCTCCCGCTAAAACATCTATATTTTTATAAAGTATTGAAAATATTTTTCTGTAGAAGTGGTTATCTCTCAAGCCACATAACACCTTACGCATTACGAAGTAGCGATAGAAATCTTGCTTTAATTCCTGCGCACAATACTCGTAACTTTCTCTACTTTTATACTGCAGTAGCACCTAGACTATTCAATAATTTACCCTATGAAATACGATGCCTTCGTTCACCTCATTTGTTCAATAAATGTACATATTAAAAAGTGGCTTTTAAATTTTGATTTTGATGCAATCAATAATATTATCAGGATCCTGCAATGAATTTGAAGCATTTTGAAAAATTTCTTTGATTTTTAACATAGATTAAAGTAAATAAAAATAATTATTTGTTTATTTTCTCGACAAAATACCCCACAATATTTGTTGATTAAATATATAACTTAGTAGTATACTATTAGTTTTCTTTTTGGTACTTTCGTCACTTGTCTTTAGGCAACAGATCGTACCTTTCCTTTTTCTTAATTCATTTTAATATTGAAGTACACTTGTAAAGCTTAAAACTTATATTGTATATTATAATATTGTTTAACTGAATATGATAATTATTTGTTGTAAATTCATAGTACCTTCATATTTGTAAATATTATTATGTTTAAGAAGAAGAAAATAAAAAATTGAATTGAAATTGAAAAAAAAAAAAAAAAAAAGTATTGATGTAAAAGTCGATACATGTTCAGATCATATGCCTCACGAAATTGCCATTTCGCTTACAACATCACAGTTTCCTGTCAACACAAAGCAGCTAAACCTTGTCCCAAAAATTAAATGGAATAATAGAAACCGAAACACTTATAAGTCGAACTTTAACAAAGAACGGGAAGCTCTTGAAAATCTGGATATTCGTGCTAATATAAGAACCCTCTCAGAAATTATAAAAAAAAACCGTATCCGCAAAGCAGTCCTCGGAGGAGTAAGGCATTATTTAAACAAGAAAAGTTTGATGTAGACTTCATAAAATTTCTTTCCAACTTCGAAAAACAAAATGGCGAAACAAATATGGCGGTCTGAAAAATTTAATTTTTGCGTAATTTTCGAAAAATTTGTTTCGCCATTTTGTTTTTTCAAGTTGGAAAAATTCCTAAAAAAAAGTAAAAAAAAAAACTAAAACATAAAAAATCACATGCTATTTAAATGGAAAAAAGTACAGGTCCGGCGGCACGTGTTAAAATTGAGATAGGGGAGTGAAATTTTGGGAAAATTTTTTTTTATTTATTTGCAACATTTGTGAGGGGTGCACTCATTAAAATTCCGACCTAACCACTTTAAGGACCACTCTAATATATATATATAACACAGGACTTTGCACTAGTTCTTTTTTGCTGAAGCTAATAGCTTTCTCCATGAAATTATTGGGCTAAAAAATATAACGCAATGCAAGCAAAATACAAATCAAACAAACGAACAATGCAGTAGAAAATTATCAAAAGGGAAAGATATATGTATTGTAATGCAAACCCAACATTTAATACCAATTTCCTAATCGAAAACGTTCAACCGAAGACACAAGCGGCAACACTAGTGTAAGTGTAGAAACATACCAGAAGGGGAAATGTTTGACAGGAGTGGAGAGTGAAGACCATGTGGAAATTACTGGGAAGTTCTAGATGTAATGTCATTCGATAAAAAAAGGCCGCCGCGCTGAGGCAACCAGATGTCAGTTTTGATTATAGAGTGATAATGTTAAGACTAACTGTCCGAACACAATGGAGCTGTAGCTGTAGTACGTCGCGCTGTCAAAGTAGGCTAATGCCATAAGAGTGAACAAAATGCGTAGTAGTAGCTGTAGCGGTAGCTGAAGCTGTAGTACAAGTTGACTCAACTTCAACTTTTGAGCGCGCTGCAGCACTACATTTTGACGTTTCACAAAGAAAAAAAAACAAAACAAAGGAAAATGGCTCAGCAAAATTGACATCTTGCGCTACAACATTGTGGACGAGCTGTGCTACATTTCTCAGCTGCACTCTGACTTTTAATTTGACAGCGCGGCGTACTACAGCTACAGCTACACCATTGTGTTCGGGCAGTTAAGAGTGAGTTAATGAGATTATTGGTAGAGTTGAAATCGAATAAAGTAGATACTGAATAAAAGTGGTAGAATTAAAGTGAAATATAAAGTTTTATTTTTGCGAACTAAGCGCACGTTACATTGGTGTCAGAAATGTAAATAAAACTTATTTGAGTGTGCGCTTAGTTCGCAAAATAAAACTTCACTTTAAATTTATTTCTACCACTTTTATTCAGTATCTATGCTTTATTCGATCTCAACTCAACAATTCACTCTTCTTAACTTTATCACTCTATAATCAGAACTGACTGCTCGTTCCGTCAGCGGCCTATTTATATAGAACAACACTCATCTAGAGCGTTCCAGTTTCTTCTCCATGGTTTCCACATTTGCTGTCAAGCATCTCTACACTCACACACACTGGCTTACAAGCAATGCCTGTCATTTATACCATTCCATTATAGTGTTGCCAGTTGTGTTTTCGGTTAAACGTTTTCGATTAGGAAATTGGTATAAATGTTGGGTGTTCATTACACTGCCCCCTCCTTAAGATTGTTCGTCCCGAATAATTCCATCTGCAGCCTCGCCACTATATCGATGCAGCCGGTCACAATGAACTACTTTTAACTTGCCTCTTAATCCTCTTTGGATGCGGTAAACCCCGTCGTTAATCCTCATGCCAACAGTATAAGGACCTACCCAGTTCTGCTGAAGTTTCGGTGACAATCCCTTTTGGCGATGAGGATTATAAGGCCACACACGATCTCCTGCTTGGAATCCTGCCGTAGTCGCTTTTGTGTCGTACCGTGTCTTCATCGGGTCGCTGTAGGTTTTCATCCGTTCCCTTGTTCTTTTATGGATGTCAGCGAGTCTCTCCTTGAGGTCATCCACATACTCGTTCGTGTCTTGTGGCTCCTCTGTGGGGCATCCAAATTTAAGTTCGCTGGGCAGCCGCATGGTATTCCCGAACAGGATGTCAGATGGTGTTTGTCCTGTCGAGCTATGTACTGCATTTCTATAGGCCATAAGGAATAGCGGAACGTGCCTATCCCAGTCTCTTTGGTAGTCGCCTACGACCTTGGTGAGGTGTTCTTTCAAGGTCCGGTTGAATCTTTCAACCATCCCATCAGATTGTGGATGAAGCGGTGTGGTTCTCGTCTTCTTAATGCCAAGTAGTCCGCACACTCCTTGGAAGATGTTTGACTCAAAGTTCCTCCCTTGGTCGGAATGGAGTTCCATAGGCACGCCAAACCTACTCACCCAGTTAAACACAATCTGGTCGACCACCGTTTTGGCTTCTTGATTTGGGATGGCATACGCCTCAGGCCACTTGCTAAAATAGTCCATTACAACCAGAATGTACTTGTTTCCAGCGTTGGTCTCTGCAAAAGGCCCAGCCACATCTACCGCAATCCTCTCAAAAGGTGATCCAACGTTGTACTGATGCATCTTACCTTGAATCTTCCTACCAGGTCCTTTGGCTGCAGCACACTTGTCACATGTTCGGCACCACTTCTCCACGTCATCTCTAGCATGTAACCAGTAGAACCGATGTCGCACCTTCTCCAGTGTTTTGTTAACTCCCAGGTGGCCTAAAGAAGGTCCGTCGTGCATCTCCCGAAGAACTTCACTGACTTTCGATTGCGGTACGATCAGCTGCATCACATATGATTTACCGTCAGCGGACTCCCATCTTCGCCTGAGGACACCTTCTTGCACATATAGTGAGTCCCACTGTGCCCAATAGGCTTTGAGAACTGGACTCCTGTCAGAAATGTCTCCCCATTCAGGTTTCTCTTCATTTTCTTTCCATGCGAGAATGGGTTCGATATCTGGATCCTCCTGTTGAGCGGTTCTCACTTCCTCATTGCTCCATCCGCATATGGGGTCAGCTCTTAGTCGCTGAGCGGTAATATTTTCTTTGTTTTCTTGTCGCCGCCTACAATGCTTGCAATCCTCTTTGCAAGGTCTTCGGGACAATGCGTCGGCGTTGGAGTGCAGCTTTCCTCTGCGGTGTTGAATCTGGTAGTCATAAGTCTGCAGTCTTTCTATCCACCTTGCGACTTGACCTTCTGGATTTTTGAAGTTCAACAGCCAGTTCAGAGCACCATGGTATGTCCGCAGAAGGAATTTCTGTCCATAGATGTACTTATGGAAGTGCTTTGTTGCCAAGATAAGAGCTAGCAGTTCCCTTCTGGTCACGCAGTAGTTTCTTTCAGGCTTCGAGAGGACCTTACTGTAATATGGGACCACTTTCTCTTCGCCATCATGCACTTGGGATAGTACCGCCCCAATTCCATTGTTGCTCGCATCTGCGTCGATGATGAATGTTTTGCCAGGTGTTGGATGTGCCAGCACTGGAGCGTTACAGAGGCGGTATTTGAGTTCCTGAAAAGATTTTTCACACTCACCTGACCATTTGAACTGCTTCCCTTTTTCGGTGAGCTGATGCAAACTTTTTGCAACTCCAGCTAAGTTCTTAACAAAACGTCGGTAATATGTGGCAAGACCAAGAAAGCTTCGAAGTTGATTTTTGTCCTGTGGTGTTGGCCAATTTTTGACGGAGTCAACTTTTTCAGGATCAGTCTTCACTCCTTGGGAAGAGATGATGTGTCCCAAATACTTAACTTCGGTTTTGAAAAGTGCACATTTTTCTGGATTCAGTTTAAGGTTAGCCTCTAGAAGTCTCTGAAACACGGCTTTTACATTCTTGCAATGTTGGTCAAATGTTTTCCCGTAAACAATGACATCGTCCAAGTAGACAAGTCACGCTTTCCTCGTCAGTCCTTGAAGAACGCACTCCATCAAACGCTCGAATGTTGACGGAGCGTTGCATAGCCCAAACGGCATAACTTTAAACTGCCAGGGCCCATTACCTGTAGAAAACGCCGTCTTTTCCCGATCATCAGGGTGGATGTCAACTTGCCAATATCCACTCTTCAAGTCCAGCGTCGAAAACCACTGGGCTCCCTCCATAGCATCCAGGGTATCACTGATTCTCGGCAGGGGATAGCTGTCCTTTTTAGTCACATCATTCAGCCTTCGGTAGTCCACACAAAAACGAGTGCTTCCGTCTTTCTTTTTCACTAGCACCACTGGTGAAGCGCAAGGACTTTTGGAATTTTCAATAAGACCGTCCTTCTTCATTGCTGTTATCATTTCCTCAACCTCACCTTGTTTGGCCAGTGGAAGGCGTCTTGCGGGTTGACGAATCGGTCTTGCATCTCCTGTGTTGATGCGATGCTGCAACAACTGTGTCCTACCATATTGTCCCTTTTGCGATGCGAAGATGTCAGTGTACTCTTGTAGGAGATTTTCAGCCATCCTTGTTTGTTGGTGATCAAGGTTGGATGAATACAGTATTTTAGCTCTGATTGTTTTGAGCTCCTCCGGAGTTATAGTTTTTCTCGGGGCTTCGTCTGTGATCTTCGTAATTGCTGCAACCGATTCGCAACGTCCAACGACTTCTCCTTTCTTCAACCTTACATCGTACGGTCTGGTGTTTAGTAATCGTACGGGGACCATTTTGTTTTTCGGTGCTACTAGTGTTTTCCCAATGATGACGCTTTGGGAGGAACACTCTGGGTCTAGTTCCACCATTAGCTATCGAAGGCTTTCAAACTCACCTTCCAGTTTTGTCCAAACGAACACTTCAGAAGAAGGAGGCAGAATCAGATCTTCCGTGATGACAGTCCTCAGTGTCGACGTACTTTCGTTCGAATAGGTCATTGGAAGTTCCTTATTTTGGTACTTCAAAACCTGATTACCGATGTCCAAAATAACTCCGTGCTGTTTCATAAAGTCGATTCCAATGATGCACTCGTCACATATATCTGCCACCAGGAATTGATGAGTAAACACTAGATCGGACAGTCGGATCTTAAGACACACTTCTCCATATACTCTTGCTGCTTCTCCCGTTGCGGTTCTTAGACGGTAGCTATTGGTGTTACGAAGCAACGTCATCTTTACCAGGTCTCGACGTACTATGGAGGCTGTGGCACCGGTGTCGATGGTAGCCACATGTTAGTTACCGTTAATAGTAGTTTCCACAGTCAGACTTTTGTTGTCTCGTTTTGTCTGAGAGACCTGGATGGTGGTTCTGGGGCCATCGATACAAGAAACCAGCCTCTGCCCCTCGAAGTTGGTTCTCACTCGTTTCACTGATGGGAAACGGGCTGATACGTATCGCTGGTGTTGTTGTTACCTTGTTCTGGGTTGGATCTCTTGCTTCCACCTTGTTGACAAGCGGCCTTATTTGGTGGTAGTCGGCATTGACGCTGTAAGTGCTCGGTCTTGTTGAAGTTCCAACATCTTGCAAGTCCGCTCCGCTGGTTCTTTTGTATTTCAGCTCTTTGGCACGAGCATTCTTCGACTATGGCTTCTCTAAGTCGATGTACTCCATGAGAAGCTTGTTCTGCTGCTTCAATTGTCAATGCGAATGCTGAAATTTCAGAAAGAGTACGTGTTCTAGCAGTTCGCACAGACGTCTGAAGATTTATATCCGAAATGGCACGAACGAAGGACTCAACAGCAAGCTGGTTGATGATTTCTTCTCCAGCATCCGGGTATGCCAGGTGAACCAGTCTTTCGACGTCTGCTTGGAGCTGCTGTAGACTTTCACCCCTTTTCTGGACTCTGTTATTGAGTTGGACTCGGAAGACTTCTTTCAAGTGGCTATCGCCAAAACGTTTATCTATAGCTGCCACGAGAGAAATGAAATCGCCGCCCTTACCAGCTGGAACTATTTGAAGTAATTCAGCTGCTGGTCCTCTAAGAGCAAGAGTCAGTGCAATGTACTTGTCTTCGTCATCCCAGCCATTTGTTGTCGCGGCTGCCTCAAATTGTCTCTTGTAAACTGGCCAAGACGACTGTCCATCAAATGTTGGCGGTTTCATCTCCTTTTTCCTTGCAAACTCTCCAGCAGGTTCTCGAACTTTGATTTTCTGGATCTGGTCCAATTCCTTGGTCAGAACAGAGAACTGTTTATCGCATCGGCTTTCCAAACGATTCTCGACAGCAGAAAGCTGTTTTTCCACACCTTCAAAGCGTTCGTCTAGGGCACATACATTTTTCTCAATGTTACCCAATTCACCTTCTAGAATGTTTTTCTGACCTTAAAAAACATTCTGTTGCGCCTCAAGTCTTTCGAGAATATTCTGTTGTTCCACCTTTTGCTCGTTTCGTTGTTCTTCAATCAGCTTCTTTTGTTCGTTTCTTTGTGTTTCAAGTTGTTCGAAAATATTCTGTTGTTCTTTCTTTTGCTAGTTTCGCTGTTCTTCAATCAGCTTCTTTTGTTCGTTTCTTTGTGTTTCAAGTTGTTCGAGAACATTCTGCTGTTCCTTCTTTTGCTCGTTTCGCTGTTCTAACAAAAGTTTCATCATACTAGAAAAATCTACAGTTTCACTTACTTCCTCTTCCTCCACTTTTGTTTCAAAAACAAAAGTGTTTACATCTTCCCCTTGCTGTTCCAAATAGTTGCGCAAGCGCAGGACGAGCTCATTTTTCGATCCTGCTCTAGAAGGATTTCGCTTACCTAACTCACTTTTATGCTCAATGCAGTTGAGCTCTTCCAACAACTTACCCATTTTCACTGTATTTAACTTTTTTTTTTTTTTTTTTACACTTTACTAGTCAAATAAGTTTTATTTACACTTCTGACACCAATGTAACGTGCGCTTAGTTCGCAAAATAAAACTTCACTTTTAATTTATTTCTACCACTTTTATTCAGTATCTATACTTTATTCGATCTCAACTCGACTTTTGGACTATCACTTGTAAGTAACAATTCACTCTTCTTAACTTTATCACTCTATAATCAGAACTAACTGCTCGTTCCGTCAGCGGCCTATTTATATAGAACAACACTCATCTAGAGCGTTCCAGTTTCTTCTCCATGGTTTCCACATTTGCTGTCAAGCATCTCTACACTCACACACACTGGCTTACAAGCAATGCCTGTCATTTATACCATTCCATTATAGTGTTGCCAGTTGTGTTTTCGGTTAAACGTTTTCGATTAGGAAATTGGTATAAATGTTGGGTGTTCATTACAATACAATGAAAATGGGTAAGTTGTTGGAAAAGCTTAACTGCGAAACGAGCAAAAGAAGGAACAGCAGATTGTTCTTGAACGACTCGAAGTGCAACGAAAGAAACTGCAAGAGCAACGAAATTAGCAAAAGAAGGAACAGCAGAATCTTCTGGAACAACTTGAAGCACAACGAAACGAGCAAAAGAAGGAACAGCACAATGTTCTCGAACAACTGGAAGCACAACGAAACGAACAAAAGAAAGAACAACAGAATATTCTCGAAATACTTGAGGCGCAACAGAATGTTTTGGAAGGTCAGAAAAACATTCTGGAAGGCAAATTGGGCAACATTGAGAAAAATGTATGTGCCCTTGACGAACGCGTTGAAGGTATTTAAAATCAGCTTTCTGTTGTAGAGAATCGTTTCGAAATCGTAGAAAGCCGATGTGATAAACAGTTCTCTGTTCTGACCAAGGAATGAGACCAGATCCGTAAAATCAAAATTCGAGAATCTGCTCTAGAGTTTGCTAAGAAAAAGGAGAAGAAACCACCAACATCTGATGGACAGTCTTCTTGGCCAGTTTACAAGAGACAATTTGAGGCAGCTGCGACAACAAATGGCTGGGATGACGAAGACAAGTACATTGCACTGACTCTTGCTCTTAGAGGACCAGCAGCTGAATTACTTCAAACAGTTCCAGCTGGTAAGAGTGGCGATTTCAGTTCTCGCGTGGCAGCTATAGATAAACACTTTGTCGATAGCCACTTGAAAGAAGTCTTCCGAGTCCAACTCAATAACAGAGTCCAGAAAAGGGGTGAAAGTCTACAGCAGCTCCAAGCAGACGTCGAAAGACTGGTTCACCTGGCATATCCGGATGCTGGAGAATAAGTCATCAACCAGCTTGCTGTTGAGTCCTTCGTTCGTGCCATTTCCGATATACATCTTCAGAGGTCTGTGCGAACTGCTAGAACACGTACTCCTTCTGAAACTTTAGCATTTGCATTGACAATTGAAGCAACAGAACTGGCTTCTCATGGAGTACATCGACTTAGAGAGGCCAAAGTCGAGGAATGCTTGTGCCAAAGAGCTGAAATACAAAAGAACCAGCGGAGCGGACTTGCAAGATGCTGGAACTGCAACAAGACCGGGCACTTACAGCGTTAATGCCGACTACCACCAAATAAGGCCGCTTGTCAACAAGGTGGAAGCAAGAGATCCAACCCAGAACAAGGTAACAAAAACACCAGTGTTGTCTATCAATCCGTTTCCCATCAGGGAAACGAGTAAGAACCGACTTCGAGGGGCAGAGGCTGGTTTCTTATATCGATGGCCCCAGAACCACCATCCAGGTCTCTCAGACAAAACGAGACAACAAAAGTCTGACTGTGGAGACTACTATTAACGGGAACAAACATGTGGCTACCATCGACACCGGTGCCACAGCCTCCATAGTACGTCGAGACCTGGTAAAGATGACGTTGCTTCGTAACACCAATAGCTACCGTCTAAGAACCGCAACGGGAGAAGCAGCAAGAGTATATGGAGAAGTGTGTCTTAAGATCCAACTGGCCGATCTAGTGTTTACTCATCAATTCCTGGTGGCAGATATATGTGACGAGTGCATCATTGGAATCGACTTTATGAAACAGCACGGAGCTATTTTGGACATCGGTAATCAAGTTTTGAAGTACCAAAATAAGGAACTTCCAATGACCTATTCGAACGAAAGTACGTCGACACTGAGGACTGTCATCACGGAAGATCTGATTCTGCCTCCTTCTTCTGAAGTGTTCGTTTGGACAAAACTGGAAGGTGAGTTTGGAAGCCTTCGATACCTCATGGTGGAACCAGGCCCAGAGTGTTCCTCATTGCGTCATCATTGGGAAAACACTGGTAGCACCGAAAAACAAAATGGTCCCCGTACGATTACTAAACACCAGACCGTACGATGTAAGGTTGAAGAAAGGAGAAGTCGTTGGACATTGCGAATCGGTTGCAGCAACTACGAAGATCACCGATGAAGCCCCGAGAAAGACTATAACTCCGGAGGAGCTCAAATCCATCATAGAGAAAAAAAAACCACACAACATAGAAGAAAAAAAAATAAGATTTCTCTATGGTTTTCATTCAAGAAGAAAGTCGTATTAAAACCATAGAGATTATCTTATCAGATTGTTGATGACCATTTCATAGGATATCCACATACTTTTAAAAAGATATCTTATTATTATTACTTTTTTTTTTTTCTTTTTTTTAAAAAAGAGGACGCTTATATGCTAATCTGGAGAACTCAGACCTAATTTCCGGTCCATTGTACTACCAGGGTAGCAGTCTTCCCTTTTTTTGTGCTGCAGTAGTTGGAAAAAAGGTGTTAGTAATTTCACATAATTACCTCAAGGGCGGCGTCCATATGAAACTGGGAGTCTGAAAGTAAAGTAGATGCCTAGAGCGGGATTCGAACCCACGCGTCCCGGCCTATCTACTGAACACTCTACCACTGCACCACGGCCGCCCAAGATATCTTATTATCTTTCAATACGAATACTTTTGAAACTGAAAAGTAATAAGGTTTTCTTATTGTTCATCAAACGCCTAAATTTTTATAAGGAAAACTTTTCGATTTAAGAAGATGTCCTTATTAGCCTTTACAGAAAAAATATGTGAATAAGATTTTCTTCTTAAAAATGATTAGTAGTAAGGTTTTCACATTGTTTACATCATTTAATGTGACTTTCCATTTAGAAACTGTAGTACAAAATTTTCAAAAATTAAATAAGATTTTCTTTATAAAATCAATAAGATTTCTGTATGAAAATATCATATTATTTAAAACTTATAATAAGATTTCTTAGCAAAGTAGCTCAATAAGGCAATCTTATTGATCTTATGTAGCACTTTTTCGCTCTGTGATCAAGGCTTGAAAACTGAATTCATCCAAACTTGATCACCAACAAACAAGGATGACTGAAAATCTCCTACAAGAGTGCACTCACATCTTCGCATCGCAAAAGGGGCAATATGGTAGGACACAGTTGGTGCAGCATCGCATCAACACAGGAGATGCAAGACCGATTCGTCAACCCGCAAGACGTCTTCCACTAGCCAAACAAGGTGAGGTTGAGGAAATGATAACAACAATGAAGAAGGACGGTCTTATCGAAAATTCCAAAAGTCCTTGGGCGTCACCAGTGGTGCTAGTGAAAAAGAAAGACGGAAGCACTCGTTTTTGTGTGGACTACCGAAGGCTGAATGATGTGACTAAGAAGGACAGCTATCCCCTGCCGAGAATTAGTGATACCCTGGATGCCATGGAGGGAGCCCAGTGGCTCTCGACGCTGGACTTGAAGAGTGGATATTGGCAAGTTGACATCCACCCTGATGATCGGGAAAAACGGCGTTTTCTACAGGTAATGGGCTCTGGCAGTTTAAAGTTATGCCGTTTGGGCTATGCAACGCTCCGGCAACATTCGAGCGTTTGATGGAGAACGTTCTTCAAGGACTGACGTGGAAAGCTTGCCTAGTTTACTTGGTTTTCTTGTTTACGGGAAAATATTCGCCCAACATTGTCAGTGTCGACTTGCACTTCGACGAGACAACCTCGCTTAACCGTGAACGAAAATCAAGCCATCGCCGCGCCGTGTCTGCCCTTATCTTCAAATTAAATTTATCTGTGCCATCCATTCCCCAATTCAGTTATAAACATACCATAATTCAATCAACCTTCAATCCATCCGACTAGCTAATAATAACTAAAGCCCATATTCTCGCCGTGCAATAAACAAAAAAATTAAAAATTCAGTTCAAAAGAAAGTGCAGTGCTAAAAAAAAAAAGTGTAGTGCACCCACCAAACCACCAAAAATAAGAAAAATAAATATATAGAATATATAATATCATTAACAATAATCAGCGGTTTGTTTTTCTTTTTACCCTTCATCTCCTTTCCTAGCCTAGTCGATGGTCTCTGTACTTGCATACATTGTCTAATTTATGCTTGCATGGAGCCCATTGATTTGTAAGGCGGACAGTTAACCATCGCATCGTGTGTTGTTTCTCATTAGATAACCGAACTCATATTGCGCTAGGGCATAACACCGGCTGCAATTAGTTTTTTCGGTTTTCTTTTGGGAACTTCACCTGATGGTTTGACTCAGTTGTCTTTGTTAGCATTTTGTTTTTTTATTTCTGTGTGTTGTAATGAGGGGTTTTTTCAGTGTTGATTTTAGCAACATCCGGGGGCTGAGATCAAATTTTTTTTCAGTGTACGCTTACACTGATAAATGCAGGCCAGCTGTTTTAGCACTGAATGAAACACAGGTGGCCCACATTCTGATCTTTCAGAGTTTTTTCTTTCTGGGTATAGCTTGGTGCCATTATTCTTTTTCTCCCATGGCCTCGCCGTGTATATCCGTAATGATGTTGCTTATCAACTTCTCCCACAGTACGGCCTCTGTTCAAATACGAACTTTAATTTCATGTGGTTAAAACTCACTGTCAATTAGCATATCATCCATTACTGTTTTATTTACAGAAGCCCCAATTTAGATAGTAATTCAACTTCTAACGAGTTCGATGCGCTATCTGACTCCATTACAAGATTTGTTTCCCTTTATCCTCGCACGGAAATCGCCATTGCGGGTGATTTCAATGTACACAATTCTGGGTGGCTTCGGCATTCTGGCCAGACAACACCCGAAGGTAGGTGCGTTGAGATCTTTGCTGAATTAAATCTTTAAACTCAGCTTGTTGATGAGCCCACTCGGGTTACGGATATTTCTGGCCATTCGGCCAACACATTAGATTTGTTTCTCACTTCTCATCCCGAAAAATACAGTCTCATCACCTCTAGGCACATCGGACCATTGTGCCATATCGGTAGATTTCCCGGTTTCCGTCAGAGTAAAAAGAGAGAAAGTCCCAAAAAGAACTGTATGGCAATATGAGAAAGCCAATTGGGACGGCCTGAATAATTTCTTTCGAAATTTCAATTGGTCATTGTGCTTTCTCGGCGGTAACGTGGATGCATCAGCTGATATGATATCTAACGTAGATTCGTGGTTCGATTCGAGCTGTAGGGAGATGATTAGGGAAAGAGAAAAATGTTTTCGGATTTCTAAAAATGACCCTACAGAAGAAAACAAAAATAAGTTTAAGTGCGCCAGGAACGCCTGCAATACTCACATACAGAAGACCAAGTTTTTATATGACCAAAAGGTAAGGCAAAAAATACTATTGTGTCCAAAAGGAAGTAAAAACTTTTGGTCTTTTGTTAAGAATATTAAGAACTCGACCACATCATCGGTCCCAACGCTCGTCTTCAATGACTCTCCGTATGTCAGCTCCATCGACAAAGTCAATTTGCTGGCAGCTCGACACTTCCTTATAGCATATTGGTTACACCTGAGATCAAGTCTACAAATTCTTTGATGAAGCAGATATTTTTTCGAACTCACTCGGTTGCGAGAGTCCTTAAAGATCTAAACATACATAAATCCGCTGGTCCAGATGGTATCCCCGCCGTTATTCGTCTACGCTGGCAAAACCACTACGTAAACTTTTAGATCTTTCCTATTCTGCTGGGATTTTTCCGAGCAGATGGAAAACTGCATTTGTCCAGCCGGTCCCTAAAAAAGACGAATCTTCCTCCCCTTCCAATTACTGTCCAATTGCACTAACGTCCTTTCTTTCCAAGGTCATGGAAACGTTGATAAATCGTCAACTTATGAAATATCTTGAAGAACGAAAGCTTCTTAATGACCGTCAGTACGGCTTTCGTAGCAAAAGATCCACTGGTGATTTGATGGCTTATCTCACCGAAAAGTGGAACCAATCTTTACATTGTTTTAAAGAAAGTAAGTTTATTGCGCTTGATATTTCTGAAGCATTTGATAGAGTCTGGCACCAGGCTCTTTTATCGAAAATGCGTGCTTTTGGTATCGATGAGTCTCTTCTTCGTTGGATTAGAAATTACCTTTCCGACCGTTCAATACAAGTTGTGTTGGATGGCTTCAAGTCTGATACCCACTTCATAAATGCTGGTGTGCCCCAGGGCTCCGTTTTGTCTCCGACTCTCTTCCTCATTTTCATTAATGATCTCTTGTCTGAAACTTCTAGTCCGCTTAACTGTTTTGCTGACGACGCGACCCTCAGCTTTTCATATTCGTTTCCAAATTCAGGTCCCTGCTCTTCGGATGTGGAACTGGAACGGTTGCGTATGATAAGCTCATTGAATTCTGACCTTGACAGCATTGCTTCATAGGGTCTTATGAACCGAGTAGAATTCAATGCTTCGAAAACTCAATGCTGTCTCTTGTCGTTGAAGCTTAACATTCCCCCATTGCCATTATCCATGAATGGTACCTGCATCGAAGAAACCGAAAAGCTGTCAGTACCTGGTATGTGTGTCAACGATGATCTTCGTTGGAATGACCACATATTTGAAGTCGCCAAAAATGCTGCTAAATGCTTAGGTTTCTTGAGACGATGCAGGAAATTTTTCACCCCTTCTGATCTGGCTACTATTTATAAAGCCTACATCCGTCCTAAGTTAGAGTATAATTCACATATTGTGACGTGTTTTTGGTTTCCCAGCCGAGGTGATACTCAGGGCGGGCCAAGGTTATAGTGAAGAAAACACGAAACTTCACAAAGGTCAAAGAAATTCTCTTTTATTTAGAACTTAACAAAATTTTAGCGTTACAATTAACAAATCAGTATATATATTTTATATATCGTTATATATCTTTATATATGTTGTATGCTGTGACGGCGACACCTTCTGATTAGTGGCCAACGTCCCTTAGTCTGGATGGTCGGGACTTCAAATGCTCGGGGCCGGCCAACGTCTGAAATTCTGGTAACTTATGGTATCCTTATGTAAACTAAGGGAGAGAACGGATTAGCAATAATATAGTCTAATGTGGTTAGCGGCCTCTATCGGCACAATCCCTTGCGGCACATTCACCCTATAGGTAGCCGTAGGTAGTCGAAGCGGCTCCCCGGTAGGTAGAAACTCAAGCGTCTTACGACCTCGGTAGGTAGAAACTCAGGCGTCTTGCGACCCCGGTAGGTAGAAACTCAAGCGTCTTACGACCTCGGTAGGTAGAAACTCAGGCGTCTTGCGACCCCGGTAGGTTGAAACTCAAGCGTCTTACGACCTCGGTAGGTAGAAACTCAGGCGTCTTGCGACCCCGGTAGGTAGAAACTCAAGCGTCTTACGACCTCGGTAGGTAGAAACTCAGGCGTCTTGCGACCCCGGTAGGTAGAAACTCAAGCGTCTTACGACCTCGGTAGGTAGAAACTCAGGCGTCTTGCGACCCCGGTAGGTTGAAACTCAAGCGTCTTACGACCTCGGTAGGTAGAAACTCAGGCGCCTTGCGACCCCGGTAGGTAGAAACTCAAGCGTCTTACGACCTCGGTAGGTAGAAACTCAGGCGTCTTGCGACCCCGGTAGGTAGAAACTCAAGCGTCTTACGACCTCGGTAGGTAGAAACTCAGGCGTCTTGCGACCCCGGTAGGTAGAAACTCAAGCGTCTTACGACCTCGGTAGGTAGAAACTCAGGCGTCTTGCGACCCCGGTAGGTAGAAACTCAAGCGTCTTACGACCTCGGTAGGTAGAAACTCAGGCGTCTTGCGACCCCGGTAGGTAGAAACTCAAGCGTCTTACGACCTCGGTTGGTAGAAACTCAGGCGTCTTGCGACCCCGGTAGGTAGAACCTCGAGCGTCTTACGACCTCGGTAGGTAGATCACAGGCAATAGCTCTGGGGGATCAAACAGGTACTAGTCTCTGCCCCAGGTGGCACAATACGTAAGAAATATATTTAATAGTTCAAACTTACTCATACGTTTTACCTTTTACCTTTGTTGCTAGCTAGGTTGCTTAGCTGGTTGCTGGTTGCTGGTTTATTCTTCCTTCTTCCTGGAGATGATGTGCACCGTAGAACCGGTGCCGGCGGACTGTGTTTTTCCATGCACTGAGCTGCCCTATTTATACTCAATCGCTCGTAGTGGTACCGTGCGCAAACCCCATATAATATTCCCTACTCCCAAGTAATTGCTATACCTACACATGATATACCCATAGGCTTGTTCATATGCTACCACTTCATTCATATGCTAACTCACCATCGAGCTCTGCCAGTCGTCATACTTTGCACTGCTTGTGCATGGGGAGTTGGTTGTTGGGTGGTATTACCACCTACCCGTTATCCACCACTAATGGTGGTGTGGTCAGCTTTTTACCTCCACGAATACTTCTCACCACCAGGTACTATGTCTTGGCTATATAATTATCCCCCGGTTGGTGTATCGGATGAGGGGTGTCTTTCCATTTTAATGCGCTAGATGGCGGCACACAGGTGTTGAGGAGATGAATTCAAAGCATGTAACGAGGTTCTCAAATGCCTCGTTACAATATCTGGTCAGATGCTCCTAAAACATCATTGTGCCTACTCGATAAAATTCAAAACAGAGCATTAAGAATGATAGGTGATAGTTCAATTGTTGAATCAATTAATTGTCTTGATCATCGTCGTAATGTTCAATGTCTCTCTCTTTTCTATAGGTTTTTTTTACAAACAATGCTCGGACAAAATAACCAGTTGCATTCCTCCCCTTAAGCAATTTAACCGCAATACACGCCTCGCAAGGAATGCAAATCAGTTTTACCTTCAGCCCAATTTCGGTCGTACAGTGAAATATAGAGATTCATTCTTTAGCCGTACTACTCGGATGTGGAATGCTTTACTTGACTCTGTTTTCCCCTCTCATTGTAATACACTGAAGTTTAAAAATAATGTGCATCGGAACCACCTTTCTAATCCTTTCCTTCCTTCCTAACCGCTCGCACTGTGTTAATAACATTATGAGGCTAAACCCCTTGATGTGCGCGTATATAAAAAAAAAAAAAAAAAAAAAAAAAAAAAAGAACCTAAAAGTCGTGTTTCAGAGACTTCGGGATGGTAACCTTAAACTGAATCCAGAAAAATGTGCACTTTTCAAAACCGAAGTTAAGTTTTTGGGACACATCGTCTCAAAAACTGGCCAACACTACAGGACAAACGTCAACTCCGAAGCTTTCTGGGTCTTGCCACATATAACCGACATTTTGTTAAGAACTTTGCTGGAGTTGCAGAGAGTTTGCATCAGCTCACCGAAAAAAGGAAGCAGTTTAAATGGTCAGGTGAGTGTGAGAAATCTTTTCAGGAACTCAAATACCGCCTCTGTAACGCTCCAGTGCTGGCAATACCAACACCTGGCAAAACATTCATCATCGGCGCAGATGCAAGCAACGTTGGAATCGGGTGGGTATTATCCCAAGTGCATCTATCGCGGTACTATCCCAAGTCCGTCCACATGCCACATGATGGAATTGAAGGACCACCAGCGAATATCACTTACCAACTGGTAGAATACACAAGTAAGAGTAGACTAGATATTATTATGGGTTGCGACGCCAACGCACACCATGTGCAATGGGGAAGCACCGACACAAATTCTAGGGGGGAACTCTTATTTGAATTTATTTTAAGAAACAATCTTTTGGTTATCAATAGAGGTAACACACCTACCTTTGTTACAAAAAACCGTAAAGAAGTACTTGACATAACCCTAACAAACAACTCGGACACCTGTCTTGTAGAGCAGTGGACAGTACTAGAAGAAATTTCATTCTCAGACCATCGTCTGATAAATTTTATCATTCCCACTACAGATCGCCCAATCAAACCATTTCGTAATAATAGACGAACAGATTGGACTACCTTTAGTAGGGAGGTAGACGATAATATAGATTTCCTCAATACAAATAGGAACCTTGAACCGCAAAGCCTTGATAAGTTGACTGCAGAACTCACAGGGATTTTTGAAAATAGCCTCATATGGGGTTACATTCCCAAAATATTGCGGGAAGTTAAAGTCGTTTTCATACCGAAAACCGGCAAACCCAGCCATACAGAAGCAAAAGACTTCAGACCTATAAGTCTGACCTCCTTTATACTGAAAACTTTTGAAAGGTTGCTTGATTAACATATCCGTAGCTTTATGAAACCGGAAGTAATATCCACCTTTCAACATGCTTACACAAAAGGAAGAAGTGTGGAAACAGCACTTCACTGTGAAGTAAGAACCATAGAAAAAACGCAGCAAGATAAGGAATACACTCTGGCAGCCTTCCTGGACATTGAAGGAGCTTTCAACAATGTACAGAACAGTGCAATTTAGAAGGCCCTAAATGATCTAGAAGTTGAAGAAACAATCACAAATTGGATCATGAATATGCTAACAAAACGTCAGATACACAGTGAACTGGGAGGTGCAAACTTGAAAAAGTGTGTGTCAAGGGGAACCCCACAAGGAGGTATCCTCCCACCCGTGCTCTGGATCCTGGTCATGAATGAGATCCTCGTAGCTCTCAAACATGATGGCGTAAAAGTGGTCGCCTATGCCGATGATCTAGCTCTTCTGGCAACGGGGAAATTCCCTTCCACTATTAGCGCACAATTGAATTATACACGAACCAAGGTAAGCGCTTGGACAAAAAGATGCGGCCTTGCAGTTAACCCCCTCAAAACAGAGCTGGTACTCTTTACAAATAGAAGAAAAATACCTACATACTTTTGAGTTACCAAGACTAAATAAGACCCCTCTTAAGATCTCTGATCAAGCCAGATACCTGGGAGTGATCTTAGACAAAAAACTAAATTGGGGTCCCAATACACAAGAAAGATACAAAAAGTCTATGATAGCACTGTATTCATGTAACAGGATTTTTGGCAAAAACTGGGGACCAAATCCCAAAATCATCCTTTGGATGTATACTGCCATTGTAAGACCTATCCTATCTTATGTCAATTTGGTCTGGTCGAAGGCGCTGGAAAAATCCACGCATTTAAAAACCCTAACCAAAGTACAAAGATCAGCCTGTATTTGCGTAACTGGTGCAATGAGAACTACACCAACCGCGAGCTTGGAAGTAATCCTCAATCTCACACCCCTTGATCTCTATGTTCAATAAGCGGCAACAAACAGTGCACTTAGACTAAACCAATGTAATGTCTGGAAAACCAGCCAAACAGGATACGCACAGATCTTATCGCGATACGCAGAAAACAACATCTGCACGGATTACATAACTCCATACCCGGACTTTAAAAAATCCTTCATAACCAGCTTCCCCAATAGACAAGATTGGGAGAATGAAACACCTTACGAAACGTCTATATCAATCTATACCGACGGTTCAAAAATGAAAGTTGGAACAGGGGCAGGTTTCTTTTCAGAAAGCCTAAACCTAGCAAGTTCATTAAGACTTCCAAATCACAGCAGCGCCTTCCAAGCCGAGATCTTGGCAGTCTCACACGCTGCAAAACAGGTGTCCATGATGGCGCTATCACATGCTGATATCACTTTTTTCATTGATAGCCAAGCAACAATTAAATCGATCAAATCAAAGCTTGTTTCTTGCTGTCGCGAAGAGCTAAGGGTTCTTGCCACGCAGCATAACGTTAGACTCTGCTGGGTTCCTGGTCATAGTGGTATACCGGGAAACGAAAAAAAGACGAACTAGCGAGGAAAGGATCAGCACTTGACCCTTCTCTCATTGATAAATCAATCAGGATTCCACCCTTTGAAATGAAACAGATCATTGGTTACAAAATAATGCGAAAATCCAATGAAAGATGGGAATGCCAAGATTCCTGTGTTACTTCCAGGAAACTATGGCCAAAATATTATAAGAAAGAATCTGAAAAGCTGCAATCATTGAATAGACCTTCATTGCGAATGCTTATCAGTATCATAACTGGACATAACCTAATAGGTTATCACAAAAAGAAAATGGGTCTTTGAACCGATGACCTATGCAGAGGATGCAATGACGAAAATGAACATGAGGACACAAGTCACTTCCTTTGTCAAAGCCCAGCACTCTGCCATACTAGGAAAAAATTTCTAGGCAATTACTTTTTAAATGAACTAGAAGAATTATCAGACGCTCCAAAATGCAGCCTGATAAGCTTCACTAAGGCCACAAAATGGTTAAATACTGAACAGACATAAAATCATAGGTTTCTAGGACGTTACAATACGCCAGGGTATCACATTGGATGTACATTGATCTAAGTGTGACGGAAATGAGATCAACCGTCAGCCCATTTTACCTAACCTAACCTTTCCCAAGTGTATGATGGCGAAGAGAAAGTGGTGGCATATTACAGCAGGGTCCTCGAAGCCCGAAAGAAACTACTGCGTGACCAGAAGGGAACTGCTAGCTCTTATCTTGGCAACAAAGCACTTCCATAAGTACATCTGTGGACAGAAATTCCTTCTGCGTACAGACCATGGCACTCTGAACTGGCTGTTGAACTACAAAAATCCAGAAGGTCTAGTCGCAATTTGGATAGAAAGACTGCAGACTTATGACTACCAGATTCAACACCGCAGAGGAAAGCTGCACTCAAATGCCGACCCATTATCCCGAAGACCTTGCAAAGTGGATTGCAAGCATTGTAGGCGGCAAGAAGACAAGAAAATATTACCGCTCAGCGGCTGAGAGCTGAACAGATATGCGGATGGAGCAATGAGAAAGTGAGGACAGCTCAACAATAGGATCCAAATATCGAACCCATTCTCGCATGGAAAGAGAATGAAGAGAAACCTGAATGGGGAGACATTTCTGACAGGAGTCCAGTTCTCAAAGCCTATTGGGCACAGTGGGACTCACTATGTGTCCAAAAAGGTGTCCTCAGGCGAAGATGGGAATCCGCTGACGGTAAGTCATATGTGATGCAGCTGATCGTACCGCAATCGAAAGTCAGTGAAGTTCTTCGGAAGATGCACGACGGACCTTCTGGAGGCCACCTGGGAGTTAACAAAACACTGGAGAAGGTGCGACATCGGTTCTACTGGTTACATGCTAGAGATGACGTGGAAAAGTGGTGCCGAACATGTGACAAGTGTGCTGCAACCAAAGGACCTGGTAGGAAGATTCAAGGTAAGATGCATCAGTACAACGTTGGATCGCCTTTTGAGAGGATTGCAGTAGATGTGGCTGGGCCTTTTCCAGAGACCAACGCTGGAAACAAGTACATTCTAGTTGTAATGTACTACTTTAGCAAGTGGCCTGAGCCGTATGCCATCCCAAATCAGGAAGCCAAAACGGTGGTCGACCAAATTGTGTTTAACTGGGTGAGTTGGTTTGACGTGCCTATGGAACTCCGTTCCGACCAAGGGAAGAACTTTGAGTCAAACATCTTCCAAGGAGTGTGGGGACTACTTGGCATTAAGAAGACGAGAACCACACAGCTTCATCCAGAATCTGATGGGATGGTTGAAAGATTAAACCGCACCTTGAAAGAACACCTTACCAAGGTCGTAGGCGAATACCACAGAGACTGGGATAGGCACGTACCGCTATTCCTGATGGCCTATAGTAGTGCGTTACATATATCGACAGGACAGACACCATCTGACATCCTGTTCGGGAAAACCATGCGGCTGCCCAGCAAACTTAAGTTTGGATGCCCCACAGAGGAGCCACAGGACACGAATGAGTATGTAGACGACCTAAAGGAGAGACTCGCTGACATCCATAAAAGAACAAGGGAACGGATGAAAGCCTTCAGCGACCGGATGAAGACACGGTACGACACAAAAGCGACAACGGCAAGATTCCAAGCAGGAGATCGTGTGTGTCTTTATAATCCTCATCGTAAAAAGGGATTGTCACCGAAACTTCAACAAAACTGGGAAGGTCCTTATACTGTTGTCACGAGGATTAAAGAAGTGGTTTACCGTATTCAAAGAGGACTAAGAGGCAAGTAAAAAGCAGTTCATTGTGACCGGCTGCATCGATATAGTGGCGAGGCTGCAGATGGAATTATTCGGGACGAACAAACTTAGTGTAATGCACACCCAACATTTAATACCAATTTCCTAATCAAAAACGTTCAACCGAAAACACAAGCGGCAACACTAGTGTAAGTGTAGAAACATACCAGGAGGGGAAATGTTTGACAGGAGTGGAGAGTGAAGACCATGTGGAAATTACTGGGAAGTTCTAGATGTAATGTCGTTCGATATAAATAGGCCGCCGAGGCAACCAGATGTCAGTTTTGATTATAGAGTGATAATATTAAGACTTAAGAGTGAGTTAAGTATTATTTACATGAGAACGACCAATGAACGAAAATTCGTTAATTTTGACATTCGTCACGAATAACGAACACAATTTACATGCAAAACGAGAATGGGGAATGATTTTGAGGTTAAGCACGTGCGAAAAATTCATTCGTTGGAGAATGGATTGTATGTGGAACGAGAATAGAGTCTGACAGTTCGTACCTACTTGATGTTTATTCGTAACGAATAAACTTTATTTCTCAATTTTTTAAATTTTAGCCACAAAAATAAAAGTTTATCCACCTAAAAATCAGTATGAACTATGTTTCCATTGCTTCCAAAAAAATTCGTGACGAATTTATGCTAGTAAGGTACTTGAAATCTCATTTCTTGATTTATTCGTCGTTCGTTGGTCGTGCTCATGTGAATAGTCCTTTAATGTGATTATTGGTAGAGTTGAAATCGAATAAAGTAGATACCTTCTGAATAAAAGTGGTAGAATTAAAGTGAAAAGTAAAGTTTTATTTCGCGAACTAAGCGCACGTTACAGTATGAACTAGGTGTGCCAGCGACTTCGTCCGCAAGAATTAATAAAAAAGGCATAACTGCTAGCGACTTCGTCCGGTTGATTTATCAACCGTTGATTTATCAACCAACTGACATGAAAAAAAAACTAAATGTTTAGTGAAGCTTACCACAATATATTACTGAAAACCCCATCTAGATAGGACAAGCCGTTTCTGAGATCAGCGTGCACAAACAAACAAACTGTTACTCTTTTACTATACAGGGTGATTTGCATAAG
Source organism: Melanostoma scalare (assembly GCA_949752695.1). Classification (NCBI taxonomy): domain Eukaryota; kingdom Metazoa; phylum Arthropoda; class Insecta; order Diptera; family Syrphidae; genus Melanostoma; species Melanostoma scalare. The sequence goes on along the minus strand of OX456985.1, from coordinate 145,815,220 downwards.
GTGTTACAAAAAGAAAGGGTGTGTAGGTTGGACTTAGACAAGCAAAAAATCGTACGGAAGGGGGGGGGGGTTCATTTTCCCCGTTTAGGCGGGAGGGGCAATTTAAGAAAAAAATCACTTAAAACGGAAAAAAAATTATTTGAAAATAACGGTAATACCTACAGAGTCGTGATATAGCATTTTGAAAAGCCAAAAACCTATACATTAATTTAAATTTAAAAATGAGTTGTTCAAATGAATGGTGTTTGAAATATTAACTTTCAAAATCAAAATTTTGAAAAAAAAACATAATTTTTTTTTTTAAACAATTTTTTTTCAAATATTTTATTATTATTAGGTATATACATATATTATTTTCAATGCTCTTATTTATTTTTGATCAAACACAAAAAAACGGATGTCTTGTAGTTTTTGAGAAAACTCAAAATTACAAAAACGACTTTTTGAAATTTTTTTAAAAGTTTTTTTTGGTTATTGTATTCTTAAGTGATTCTTAAGTGAACAAAAGTTAAGAGAAAATTCATCCTTTATTTCGTAAATTCACTTAAGAATCCAATAACGAAAAAAAAACTTTAAAAAAAAAAATTTTAAAAAGTCGTTTTTGTAATTCTTGGTTTTCTCAAAAACTATAGATTATTTTGGCATCCCATTTTTTGTGTTTGATCAAAAATAAATAAGAGCATTGAAAATAAGCTAGAAAAATTCTACTTAAATACTTAAAATTTTGAAAAAAAATTAAGTTTTTTTTTCAAAATTTTGACTTTGAAAATTATTGTTTCAAAAACTATTCATATGAACAACTTATTTTTAAATTTTATTCAATATATAGGTTTTTGGCTTTTCAAATTGCTATAACACGACTCTTTAGGTATTACCGTTATTTTTAAATAATATTTTTTCCATTTTTAGTGGTTTTTTTCTTAAATTGCCCCTCCCGCCTAAACGAGGGAAAATGGACCCCCCCCCTCCCATACGATTTTTTGCTTGTCTAGGTCCAACCTACACACCCTATCTTTTTGTAACACCTTATGCAAATCACCCTGTATATAGCACAGGATTTTGCACTAGTTCTTTTTTGCTGAAGCTAATAGCTTTCCTCATGGAATTATTGGGCTAAAAAATAAAGCTCAATGCAAGCAAAATACAAATCAAACAAACAAACAAAGCAGTAGAAAATGATCAAAAGGGAAAGATATATGTATGTACTAGGTGTGTCAGCGACTTCGTCCGCAAGAATTGGCATAACTATTTTATTAATCAACCGATTGACATGAAATAAAAACTTACAGCCGTATTTATTAGATTTCGCTAAAACACGTTTAAAACGCATATTAGTTATGCACTGAATAAGAACTTATTAAGACTTTAATCAGTGAATAAAAAATCCTTATTTATAATCCTTTTTTTCGCCCATACTAGTTAATCATCCCTTATGTCAAAATCATAAAGAAACTCTCTAGTTTTTGTTTCTCAATGGTTGAACTGACCAAAGAATTTTGTTTTGTTTTTATTTTCGTTCGGTGTTCGGTTGTTCGGTTTAATTGTATAAAAGTGTAAATGCAAATATTATTTCTATTGCTTTGGAAAAGTAGGTAGCTTTATTAGTTTATAGGTACATACTACAAAAAATGGTTCCTACTGGAAAATGTCAAAAATAAGCGCATCTGTTGCATACAAAAACAATTATTGCAAAGGGCCATATTGAAGGTCACACGGTAGCTCACCAAACCACCCACAACACACAACTCAGCTGTAAGTCCATCCATTTAGAATTGACACCAAAAGAATGTAGCTTGAGTTTTTCCAATTTATTGGTTTGGTATTTGGTTTGGTGAACTACTACTCCGTGTGAAATTAAATGATGCGACTTTGTAGCCAATGAGATAGTGATTCAGGAAATGTATACAGTGTAGACTTTCTGCGCTCTACTTCTTTCAGTTGAAAACACATTTTCTACATCCAAATTATTTAGAAATCTAATGTAATTTGAGTACATTTCCATTTTAGTTATTTTTAAAATTCTCAAAGTGTAATAGGCTGGGGTTGAGTTGATCAAGAAAATACTTTTGCTTCCCGTGGTTGACAATTGGCATGCTGGTAGATGCTCGGCTTGAGCTCGCCGGATGGTGTGGGATCTTGTCCGCAACCACAAAAGGATTCAACCTATTACTATTTATTCATGCCTTAATATCGATCCACACAAATGAATTAAAAAAAAATTTTTTTAAAAACGGACGGACGTTACCACCAGAAGGCGTCGAGGTCTTATTCGACGGTGTCTATCCCACCCTACCTTGAGAGGCGTCGGCAGATTTTCACCTCTCCGCTACTGACGCTACTTCGCTACTGACGCAGCTCAAGAACGCTCCTTTTATTTTAGTTTTAAACGATAAGGGAGAAACCAGATACTTACGCCACAATATCTACTTCGATCTATCGACCAATTACTATAAATTTTTCAAAGTATTCCGTTTTCTTCTAATTGTATTTGGGTTTCGTTTCAAACAAGTAATATTCTTTATATGTATCTTAATTTAGTTTCAAACAAGTAACAGGTCTTTATATGTATCTTCATTTAGTTTCAAACAAGTAACATGTCTTTATATGTATCTTCATTTAGTTTCAAACAAGTAACATGTCTTTTGACATTTGCAATGGAGAAATGGTCTCTTTCTTTTCTTGAATTGCTTGATTGAAGATCACGATTTGCTGATATCTTAAAAAAAAACTCTTGATTGAAGATCAAGATTTGCTGAAATCTTGAAAAGAAAATCTCTTGATTGAAGATCGCGATTTGCTGATATCTCGAAAAGAAAATCTCTTGAGTAAGTAAGTAAGTAATAAGTAAATAATTCGTTTATTGACATTTTGAATTTGTTACATTTACAATAGATTTTTATGAATTTATAAGCTTTGGCTTAGCCGTCAGCTCGACTGGCATCATTAAAATATTTTATATTAAAAAAGAAAAGAAAAATAGCATTAAAAACTAAACTGAATTTGTTTTGTATATTTTTGTATTTTTGTATTTTTTGTATCATTATGACGCATATTCTGTTACAAGCAGCATTCTAAAGTTATAGGTTTCCTTCAAAACAAGGCAAGCTCTTTCCAATAAGCTCCGTTTAAGATGATCTTTGACTCCTCCATTGAAAGAACAGCTTTTCCAAAGTAACACAGTCTATAAGGTTTCTAAATTGGACAAATGCTTAGTAGATGGAAACAGTCTTCTTTGGCTTTCATGTTACATATAGTGCAGAACTGATTAAAATTCCCGTTGTAGGGGTTCCGTTGAGACTTAAAACCTCACATCTTGCTTTGAATATCAAGGAGATTTCCTTACAGCTGAATGTATCTGTAAAATAATTTGTATCACAGAGATTGTGCTCTAATTGGGCGTAAAGTATTCTGCTTAACGACTGACAGGCCTCTTCAACCATTAGATTTCGAGTACAGTCTTCTTGCATTTGTATAATTTTATAAAATTTATCCTTAAAAATTTGGGGCAGGTTTGGGTAGATAACTTCTCCATATGCAGTTCCAAGGTTTTGCCACGTTTCCATCCACCAATCTTTATTTCTTATCTCATAAAGTAGCAGCTTTTTGGACAAACGAGATGCAGAGTATTTCAAAACTTTAATCATGTAATCGGCTTGAAGCTTCAGAGTGTAGGTAAATAATTTTGGTAGCCCTGTTTCCAGGTATATGGCGTAGCTTGGAGTATTTATCGGAAGATAAAACAGTTTTTTAATAAAATTTCTTTGTAATTTTTCAACTTCTTCATACTCTTTTAACCCCCAAACCTGGGCAGCGTAGCAAAGCGATGATTTTATAACAGAATCAAAGATTTTGTATTTGACAGAGAGATTTATGTGTGGATTTAAAAATACATTTCTCCATGTTAAATTGATGAGACCTTGTGATGCATTACATTTTTCTATGAGGTGTTTCCTAAAATCCAAAGTTGAGTTGAGTTTAATTCCAAGATATTTGTATACTTTCGCTACATCCAAACGAGTTCCATTAAAAGTCCAAATATTTCTCACTTCACGCTGATTTGATCTTGAGAACACCATAACTTTTGACTTTTCAGTATTGATAGCGAGACCCCATTTTTCACAATATGCCGCAAGACGATTTATCATTAACTGTAAATTTTCTGGTGACTCTGACAATATAACAAGGTCATCGGCATAGAGCAATACATTTACGATGACGCCTGCAATTTGGATACCTCCGGGAAGATGTTTAACAATATCATTTATAAAAAGCGAGAACAAGAGGGCACTGAGAAGACACCCTTGCTTAACACCAGTATCTATTCCAAACCATTGCGAAAAAACTGCTCCATCCCAGACTGTTGCCTTTGTGTCCGTATACATGTTGCGTATTACTCGAAGAAATCGCGTAGAAACACCCAGTTCAGAAAGCTTATACAGCATTGCATTCCGATTCACCAGATCAAACGCAGCTTTGAAATCTACAAAAAATGCGTAGATTTTCTTGTTTCTTGCTTGATATGCTTTAACTATAGATGTCAGGGAGAAAATTTGATCAATAGTAGAATAGTTTTTTCTAAAACCTGCTTGAAATTCTGAAAGGATGTTATTTTCGTCCACCCACTTTTCTAGTCTGCAAACAAGTACTCCACAGAATATTTTCGCTATAACATTCATAAAAGAAATGCCACGGTAGTTTTCAACGATGTTCAAATCACCCTTTTTATGAATAGGAAAAATAACGGATGTTTTGAAGGATGCTGGAACTTCTGCACTCATTAAAATTTTGTTAAAAAATGCCAACAAATTGTTACAAAAAGATGCAGAGGCATTTTTAAAAAATTCATAGGGTATCCCATCTTCTCCCGGTGCTTTCCCATCTTTTGCTTTTCGAAGAACTGTTTGTATTTCATCCACAGATATTGTGCAATCTAGTATAACATCACATTTAAATGGTTCGGCAAACGAAAAAGAGAGGTGAGTTTTATTTTGTAGTAGGTTCATGAAATAAATAGCGAGGTCATTCGCAGATAATCCAGAACCTATAATATGTTTTGAACCATTTATTTCTTTTGCTATTCTCCAGAATTCTTTTGTGTTTTTTGTTAAACCTAAAGACAGGGGTTGACTAGTTTCAAAGTTTATTTTCTTTGAGAGGCAGAGATTTTTGTATTTGATTTTTGATTGTATATAGGTACCATTGCCGAAGTTCATTATTGTATGCGTTACGTCGCATGGCATTAAGTAAGGCGAACGATTTTTGTCTGGCATTCATGCACTCCCTGTCAAACCATTTTTGTTTAAACGTTTTAATTGAATTTTGACTTCTGTTATGTGTAGTATTCCTGACGCATGCTATTATTTGATCTGAGAAAGCATCTGAAGTCTCCGGAATTGAAGTTATCCTAGAAATGACTTCATCCAATGAATGCTGATAGGAATCAACATTTTTGTTATTCCATTTCAAACGCGGAATTAACTCAAGATTTCTCTCTTGGCGTGTTGTTTCAGAAGTCCACTCAACAATTATTGGCATATGATCAGAAAAGTTCTTAGATAAAACTTCAAATTTGGCGATAAGATCTATCCATTCGTTGTTGATGCAGCAATAGTCGATAACGGATTTTCCCTGCCCTCCTATAAATGTATAATGGCCTTCAATATCTCCTTCGGTGCATCCATTTAAAACAATACTGTCATACAATTGGAGCAACTCCAGTAAACTTTTTCCATTTTGGTTACAGACGTTATCGTAGGATGATCTGCTACCAGGATTTAAAAGTGTGTTATTAACATTTCTCAGTGTCGTTACTTGAGTGGAGCTTATTCTGGCGTTAAAGTCACCGACCATTAAAATACTCTTGCTTGCTAGCAGAGACATAATGTTACTCAGGTTCTCAAAGTCTTCAGACCATTTATTACAGTTTAAGTAAAGCGGGAGAATAAACATATAACTTTTTTTCAGCAGTTTTACTAAAATATTGCTCTGGAACACAGCAAAATCATAACTATTTAATTGTGATATTTTGATACCGTAAAGACATCCTCCACTTGCACGGCCTTTTAAAGAAGTTTTGATTGCAGGAATCCAGTAAAGTTTAAATCCATTAAAATATTTAATAAATTTACTTGAATTTTCAATGGTTACATGCGTTTCAAAGAGGAAAAAAATTTCATAAGTTTTAACAAAATTATAAAAGTCTACAAAAAGAAGTTTATTATTTAAACCAGAAACATTATACGCTAAAATTTTACAACAATCAATACTTAAAGAGCTGACGGCACCTAATTCTCAATTTCTAGAAAAAGTACTAACATTTGGTTCATTTTGGTAAAGTGGCATCCCTGGTGAACTAGTAGAAGGTACTGATCTAGTCCAATTGCTTTGACGTCTATTTGTCGGCGTGATGTTTCTGACAGCTTCAAAGTTTAATTGTCCAAACATTTTCTGAAGTTCTAATTCGCCATCATTTTCATTATATTTTCAATTGTTATTATTATTTAAATAAAAAGATTTGCCTTCTATCAAAAGCGTATTATTTTTCAATTTCATTACAGTTGTTGGTTTATTTGTTTTCAGTATTCTTCTGTATCCGAGCAGGATTTTTCGTTTAAATTACATCTGTTTTGTGAGATCTCTTTGTAAATTGACACCTGTGCCTTTGGGTTTGGATGAGTTCTTAAGCATTATCGCGGTCGTTTCAGTGGACCCGGTGTTGATTTTCATTTTAATTGTGTTGTTGTTTTCACTGATTTTTACGGATAGTGGTAAACGTTGCGAATTTTCCGTTGCAAGAAGCAGTTGTGTGACACTTTATACTTTTTGGTCAATATTGCCGTCATTTGGAATCGAAATAATTATATTTTTGCCTCTTAATTCCCTACTTTGAGCCTCGAGTTCATCTTCAAGCAAAATACATCTTTTTTCAACCTGTTGAACTTTTTGGGATAACACTTCATTTTGTTTCCGCAGAGTGTTTATCTCGGTGTTAAGATTGTTAAGATCTCTCTTTGTAGCTAGATTTTATGTTGCTTTAAGAAACTCCACTTGCAGAGAACTGTCAACAATCGATTAAATTTTTTGAAGATCTGCGGCTGAGATGGACATTACTGAGTGTATTTTATAAATTTTTGGGGTTCTATTATTTGAATCTGTGGTTTGATGGTTTAAGTCTTCTGGTGGTGTGTGACAGATTGTTCTTTTTCCACCAGTCATGTGACCGCCCACAAATGAAAATTATTTTTTAGGGAGTTTTAAATTGTTTTACCTGATGATTTTATCGGATTAATATTAACTTGGCAAATAAGTAAAATCAAGATTTGAGTTTTTACGTTAATTTTGATAATTTAAATGACTTTTAAAATAATTTTTACGGGAGCGATAATTCAAACCAACTTTACACTTTCACAGCAGCGTTGCCAGCCAGAAAGTCTCTTGATTGAAGGTCGCGATTAAATATTTTCTCCTTTTCTTGAAGCAATTGCTATGATTTGCTATCTTGAGAAAATTTCTTGATAGAAGATCTTGGGTTTCAATTAAATACAGGGAGGCGATCACGACTTCCGGAGGACTGTCTGTGATCGCCGAGGTCGAGCTCCCTATGATATAAAAAAAGGGAAACGTGAAGGGATTTGACCATAACCTGAGAATGTTCAGAATCTACACCTATATAACACGAAACCACTCACCAATTTAATTTATCACTTTTACTTAAAGAACGCCTATTTGAACTGCACTTTTTGGGTGTTTTTTTTTCCCTTTGGGCTTTCGGAGACCACTTCTTGTGTTGATGATTTTCCTCTTTTTTTCTTTTCTTTGTTGCGTCGAGCACTTGCACAGTTTAAATATACCGGAATTGTGAATCAATATTCGATTGGAGCACTGAATTCTGGGGCCAAATAAGAATGTCTATTTTTATTTGCTTTTGCTTTGGCGAGTTAATTAAACTTTACTTTTTGGTTATTTTGAGCACGCACAAAGCATAAAATACCGAGACGACGACCAGAGAAAACCATTGGTTGTTGCTCGGTTCGGTGTTCACCCGATGGCGTTCGTATTACGACTGTGTCGATGCCAAGTGCGTTGCTGCGTTAACTATCACCGTCATGGGTTCCGTTTTTTTTATCTCCGTTAACGCACATCGTTCGACCGCGCTAACACCAATCAAAAACGTCCACGTCGATTATATATTAAATTTTCCATCCTTTTCTATTATTGGACCCACTCACTCAACATCGGTTTCTCTCTACCGACCACTACGACCCCCGACGAGAGTCAGTGCCTATTAGCAGCCACACTTGTTTTCGGGGATGGCGGATGGCCACCTGTTTGAGAGTTCGACTCTCGAACTCTACAAAACGTCAAAAACAAATGTCAAGGTAAAAATGGAACAAAAAGTGTTTTTACTTTCCTAGCACTAGCATCTTCAACAGATCCGCACTTCAATGAAAACACTCAAATAACAAAAGTATTAAAAATTTATAACCAAAAATCTCTAAGAAATGTCTGAATCCAAGTCAGCCAAAACAGGTTCCTTGATTCCAAAGCCTGCAAACCTTGAATATAAGAACTGACAAGACCACCTCCAAACTTGTTCACGCGATTGTCTGATAAGAAGCCCATTGGGATCAGCCGCATTGAACTGAATTTGCAAACAATCAATTAGAAAGCACCCCAGCAGTTTGGAGAAGAAAAACGAATATCGGCGACTATGAAACGCTTCCAACCACAAGTACTGCAACCAACATGGCGTGGCTGGTGTTGCAGCGGGTGCCATATTCAATGCCTGCCACAGCCACCTGTTGGTCGACATAATGAATTCCTCAAACACCACCTAGGCGGCATTGGTCGCGATCAATACGAAAAATCTTCTCCAACCCAAAGATACACCCTCGCTGATACGGTGAGCTACTGTAGCTGAGACGTCAAAGTCACATTCATCGTTAATAGCGAACAGCAAAAGCATGCAAGACACTCAGTTTGGTGCCGAGATTGCCTACAAAAACGGAGGATCGACCTGGATCGAACCTTTGCAGTGATGATTGACCACCACGAAGAAGGTAAGGTACCTTACTTTCAATCATTCATTTCATTGCCGCTAACTTCTCCTCTTCGCTTCAGGTGTCCAACAAAAATACAAAAGATGTAAATAAACCATTGAATGACAATTCAATACTCAAAATCAAATGACATTTATACGCTAAAACACGCTTAAAACACGCATTTCTGCGTTTTAGCTAATCAGCTTTTATTCACTGACGAAAAATGATTATAAATACGATCATTGTTTTAATCAACGAATAAGCGTGTTTTAAGGTTTCGTGGAGTTTAAAATGCGATTATAAAAAGAAGCTTACCACAATATATTACTGAAAACCCCATCTAGATAGGATAAACCGTTTCTGAGATCAGCGTGCACAAACAAACAAACTGTTAAGTTTTTATTATATGTATAGATGAAAATTAAACATTCTTCAATAGAAATTCTAGTTTGGGACTAGCAGTACGTGTTTCAACTTAATTTAATTTGGGTTGTGTTCATTTAGGCGGTTATATTATAGTTCAAATTTACGGTTTTGAAAATAGAATCCATTTTTTTTTTCTTAACATATCTAAGAGACTGGTCAATAGTGTAAGATTGCTTTACAACAGATTTGGAAAAAAAAATAAATTGATTGTGTTTGCCAATGGAAAATCTCATCAAAGATTAGTTTTTAATATCCTTTTATATACTCCCCGAACATACCCGAAAGTGATTTTCAACAGAACAGCTGACTTTGACACAGAGCTTTCTTCTCTGCTGGACGATGCCTCAAAAAATAGTAAAAAAGAGCTGTAAGAGAGAATCTGATGTTTGGAAAAATAAAAAAAAAAAAACAAATTCATACCTGACCTTAGGTGCGTTTTTTTGCAATTGGATATACGCTTGTTAAAATTTTTGCATGCTAAAAACAACAACAAAATAAGCGAATAGCGAGGATAAACATCTACGTTCATTTCTGAAGCGAATAAAAACTGCAAGTGCTACCAAGATGGTGTAGATGAATTTTTGGAAGTGTCAAAAAACAAATTCCGATGTTTTTTTTCTTATTTGTCAATGCCTGAAATGCTGAAACTTAAGAAGGACTACCTCAGCGGTGTTGGAGACTCCCTGGACGTGGACGTGGTAATTGGCGGCTACCTTGGCAAAGGAAAGCGAACCTTCGGAGGCTTTCTATTGGCCTGCTACGAGGCCGACAACGAGTACCTGAGCATTTGTAAAATTGGTACGGGTAAGATTACCACGGTGTCTCTATTTAAACAAACTTCTAAACCTCTATGGAATACCCTGTACCTACAAATCCATTATAACGGAAATATCATCCAATGCAGTACTCTCTATATACCAAATCTTTATGTCGATGTATTAGTTTATATAATGACTTGTTGTAGTTGACTTTAACATGACTTTTAATAAATATAGTTTAGTCTGAATTGTACTTGATTGAGTAAGGTTGGACCTCCACATTTGGACACCCTGACGTCCATATCAAGGAATATTCAATGCCTGAAGATAAAGAAGAGGACAAACCAGAGCAACAACCGCTACCTCCACCTAGTGCAACAACACCATCCTCGAAAGCGACAAAGATGGAAGAGACAAACAGCGAATTATCTAAAATTTCAACGAAAATTCCCACGTTTTGTAAGCTACGACCAGACTTTAACATGACTTTAACATGACTTTTAATAAATATAGTTTAGTCTGAATTGTACTTGATTGAGTAAGGTTGGACCTCCACATTTGGACACCCTGACGTCCATATCAAGGAATATTCAATGCCTGAAGATAAAGAAGAGGACAAACCAGAGCAACAACCGCTACCTCCACCTAGTGCAACAACACCATCCTCGAAAGCGACAAAGATGGAAGAGACAAACAGCGAATTATCTAAAATTTCAACGAAAATTCCCACGTTTTGTAAGCTACGACCAGACTGGTTCAAACAAGTTGAGTCTTAATTTTTCACATCGGGAATTAAGAACGATATAACCTAATATCACACCGCTGTTGCAGCTATTGAGAGTAGTGTTTTAGCACAGGTAAGCGACATTATACTCGACCCACCGAAGGAAAACTTGTATGAGACACTCAAAACTAGACTGGTAACACAATACGCAGGCTCCGAACAAATTTGTCTTCGTAAACTGCTGCAAGAAATCGAACTTGGCGACAAAAAACCATCTGCCCTGTTAAGAGAATTGAGGGACGTGGCTGCCAACAATATAAACGATGAACTTCTCAAGTCATTATGGCTTTAGAGACTCCCTCAACTTACCCAAAGCATTATAATGGTAAGCAACGAAAAACTTCAAGAGTTAGCTGTTCTTGCTGACAAAATTGCCAAAAGAGCGGAAATTCAAACGTTGCCGCAGTAAGTACGCAACAAGCTCCCTCATTAGAAAACAAAAAAAACTTTTTAACAAAACAAATAGAAGACCTCAGATGCAGCGTGTCAGCAATTGCTCGTCATCATGATCGTCCATCTCGTTCTTTATCACGACATAGAGGAAAACCTGATCGCGGAAACTCCAGAAACAATAACACATCGTATTGCTGGTTTCACGACAAGCATGGCGTCAAAGCGAGAAAGTGTCGTCTCCTTGCTCTTTCAACAAAAAATCACAAAAACGGGAAAACTAGTGGGTTTGTCACTCAATGCGGCAAGTGACAACAGCCAACCCAATAGCCGCCTCTTCATCACCGACCCTACCACACAAACAAAATACCTTATCGACACCGGTGCCGACGTATCCGTTATTCCACCAACCACGCAACAAAGACGACAGAACAGTTGTCAAAGTTTTTTGTATGCTGCAAATGGCACTAATATTAAAGTCTGCGGTGAAAATATAGTTACTTTGTCTCTTGGGCTTCGTCGCATTTTTAAATGGAAATTTAATAATAATAGATAATATTACATCACTAAAATTTGGTGGCACACTTACTAAAGAAAGCTCACTAAATATAACTAATATCTCGTGTAAAAATTCTTATTATTCTATTCTTATAGATTTCAAGAAAATAACTCGACCTCCACCAATACAGATCGCAAACTCCACAGTATCGAAGGTGACTCATCACATCCTGACGAAAGGACCGCCAACTCATTCCAATGCAAGACGATTATGTCCAAAGATGTTGCAAATTGCGAAAGCTGAGTTCGAGCAAATGATGCAGCAAGGCATATGTCGCCCTTCGAAAAGCCCATGGGCTAGCCCTCTATACATGGTTCAAAAATCAAATGGAGAATGGCGACCATGTGGCGACTATCGAGCTCTAAACGCCATCACAGTTCCTGACAGATATCCGGTGCCACACGTCCATGACTTCACATATTTTCTAGATGGTCAAAAAGTATTCTCCACACTGGATTTGCAACGAGCATACCACCAGATACCGGTCGAGCCCTGTGACATTGAAAAAACTGCTATCATCACGCCTTTTGGGCTATACGAATTTTCTCAAATGCCCTTCGGTCTTCGCAACGCTGGACAATCATTTCAAAGATTTGTCGACGACATGTTACGAGATCTTCCATTCGCACGTGCTTATATTGATGACCTTCTCATCGCATCACACAACGAGGAAAAGTGCAAATATCATCTTCGACAAGTTTTCGAACGCCTTCAATAGCACGGACTCGTCATAAACGTCGACAAGTGTCAATTCGGACAGCCAAAAGTAAAATTCCTTGGCCACACTATCAGCACGGAAGGAATTAGTCCATTAACAGAAAAGGTTATCGCAATCAAAAACTTTCCTCGTCCCAAACAAGTGTGTGAACTACGAACGAACTTCTGGCTGCATATTCTGGGGTAAAGTACTTTCAACACATGCTTGAAGCTCGCAATTTTGTTATATTTACAGATCATAAGCCACTTATTTATGCTTTTGCCCAGAGATCCGAAAAAGCGTCGCAGAGACAACGAAGCCAGCTGGAGTACATAAGTCAGTTTACAACCGATGCGATGTGCGCTATTTGCCAGTCGCTGCAACCGACACCATCGATTACAGTCTACTGTCTAAGCTTAAAAAATCGGACAAAGAACTAGAGCGACTAATACATGACAAATCAACGTCTCTGCTGCTTAAAAAGTTCCCAGTTCCCGGATATAACAAAATAACTATCTATTGCGACACATCAACGAAAAACATTCGTCCATACATAACACCGGAATTACAGCGTGCAGCGTTTAACAGCGTACACAACCGGCACACCCTGTAGTCCGAACGACAACAAAAATGGTAAGCAATCGATTTGTATGACCACACATGTCGAAGGAATGCAGATTGTGGTCCAAATCTTGCCTAGCTTGTCAAAGAAGTAAAGTTCTTCGACATAATGTGACACCAACAGGTACGTACAATAAAATAGATAGTCGTTTCCAGCACATAAACATCGACATCGTTGGCCCCCTCCCACCGTCAAGAGGCTTCCGTTATTGTCTTACGATGATAGACAGGTTTTCGAGATGGCCAGAGGTTGTTCCGATTGAGGATATAACGGCAGAGACGATTTGCCGAGCACTCTTCAGCACTTGGATTTGCCGATACGGTGTCCCCGAACGAATAACGACAGACCAAGGAAAACAGTTCGAGAGTGAACTCTTCAACGAACTATCAAAAGCTATGGGAATAAAACACTTGAGAACAACACCCTATCACCCAGAGTCCAATGGTCTCGTCGAGCGATGGCACCGTACGCTTAAAGCAGCTATAAAGTGTCACAGTTCCACCAATTGGGTCGATGTTCTCCCAACTGTTTTTTTAGGACTACGTACAGTGTACAAAGAGGATCTAAAGGCAAGCGTGGCAGAAATGCTTTTCGGTACAAATCTTTCGATTCCAGGTAGCTTTGTCAATATTGAAAAACAAAACGAAAACCAATCAGATTTTTTGATAAATTTACGACTTTCTATGTCAACAGAAAAGTTTAATGAAACATCAACTCATTCAAACAAACATTTCTTTATAGAGAAAGATCTTCAAGAGGCGACTCATGTATTCATACGCAACGATGCAGTAAAACCACCACTTCACCCGCCGTATAGCGGACCCTTCGCTGTTACCAACCGAACAGCAAAGTACTACACAGTAATGAGGAACGGAAAGAACATCAATGTCTCGCTCGATAGATTAAAGGCAGCTTTTGGTTATGAAGCGAGTATGGAAGATAGAAGCAAGCAACAGAAACAGCAACAGGTGACAAGGCAAGACGACAATAAGCTAGATTACACAACCCGATATGGAAGAAAAGTTAAATTTCGAATAAATCACAGTTGAATAAATACAACTATTGGAGGGAAGTACTATGGAATACCCTGTACCTACAAATCGATTATAACGGAAATATCATCCAATGCAGTACTCTCTATATACCAAATCTTTATGTCTTTATGTTTATATAATGACTTGTTGTAGTTGACTTTAACATGACTTTTAATAAATATAGTTTAGTCTGAATTGTACTTGATTGAGTAAGGTTGGACCTCCACACCTCTCTTAAAGGTTTCAGTGACGAAGACCTTCAAACGCATGCTGAGTTCTTCAAAAGCATGTGATCAAGACCCTCAAGTCATACTACCTATGACAGCTCATACCAGGCGGACGAGTGATTTGCCACTTGATTTGCCACTGTCTATTTTCAGTTTTCAACTCCAAAATATAAAAAACAATAACAAACCTTTTGTTTGTTATTGTAATTTTCTATGATTTGACGCCGTTCAAATGTGGGAAATAAGATGTGCTTATTGTTAGCCCTGCTCACAAGGCAGCCATCGGCATTGTGGATCCCGAAAAGGGCATCTCACTGCGTTGTCCAATTCATTCGGATACGAGATGACAAATCACCAGAAGATGACACCTCTGCATCCCAAGTGGCTGACATGTACTCCAACCAAGACCAAATCAAAAACCAGCAACACAAATCCAAGGACCCCGAGGAAGATTTCTATTAAAAGTCGAGTTCATTTTTAGTCATTTGTTAAGCGTATGTATGATTGTGGTAGAAACAAATAAATTTAATGAAAAACTTAGCATCGACTGTTTCCTTCTGGTTTTTGTTACGCTCGACTTCGCGCATGCTTGTCCAGATGTAGCCGCCGCGCCGGGCTTGGTGTTGTAGTACATCGAGTCTGGCGGTGGAAATGGTGTCGTTTTGTCATGGTAGTAGTTGCTGGGAGCATGTAACACAAACTCGAGACATGAGATCTTTCGTGACTGTTCTTCTTCAAGGCCTTAGAAAACAAGAAACCATCACTTTGTTTCCTTGAGATTGTTTCACAGAGTACTTACCGATTATTACTGTACTCGACCAATGGTGTATTTAAACGCTTTTGTGTAAAGACACAGCCGTCCACTTGAAGGCTTAAAAGCATTAGTGGAATCCCTACATCATATCTGTTAAAGTTATGTTCTGGTGGTGTTACAGGGTTAGGTGCAATTTCTGTTAGCACGGTCGTCGATTCTGGGGTTTTAATAGAATCTATGCAGTCTAGGACATGCGATGTTGAAGTCAAGGTAGATGCGGTATTTGCGGATTGCTTATCAGATTCTGGATTTCCCGAAGCCTGTGATGATTGTCCATTGAAAGAAGGATTTTCCAACTGATTTGGAACTGGTTGAATCTGTGGGAATGCATTTGTTGGCTTGGTACTTGCTACGTTTGAAATACCAGCATTTGTTGTGGGAACACTCAGTTTATCTGGGACTCCTGGATTCACTATTTGAGCTTATGGTACCTCAGAATTGGTTATCTGGGCAGCAGGTAAACTGGGTAGTTCCGCATCTCCTGTTTGGACAGTTTCAATGATTGGATCCCCTGCACTTACTATCTGGGCCTATACCTTCTTGCTGTTTTCCACAACTGCCATCGTAGTACACAGTTTAGTACAAACAGCTGTTAAATAAAAAATTTTCATTTATGTCAAATTGCAGTGCTGCCAAATATTTCAATAATTTGGGGACGTCGTTTTATTGGGCGAAGCTTATATCCACGTGCAAAAAAACACGACTATTGTATCGTTATTTATTTGATAGAGCAAATAACGAAACAAACCAGGTATGAATTTGATTTTTGTTTCATCTTGAATTTCACAGAGAGCTTTGAAAAGTAACAGCAAGCTTTGACGTTGAGCACCATCTTGTCGCTGAAAATATAACTGAAAATACTGTGGATAGACGGTTTTTTTTAACTCGAATGCTGTACTAGCTAATGGCTTAAAAGAACGCACCTACTGTTAGATATTAAAGACACACACCAAATATGATTTTCTATCTAGTGTGCATCTCACTTAAACTATTCAAAATGTCATCTGAATTGACAATGTAATAAAATTCATTCGATATTGGGTTAAAATAGCACGAGGTAGTAAAAAAATCGTTGTGATTTGTACTCGACCAATGGTGTATTTAAACGCTTTTGTGTAAAGACACAGCCGTCCACTTGAAGGCTTAAAAGCATTAGTGGAATCCCTACATCATATCTGTTTAAGTTATGTTCTGGTGGTGTTACAGGGTTAGGTGCAATTTCTGTTAGCACGGTAATCGATTCTGCGGTTTTAATAGAATCTATGCAGTCTAGGACATGCGATGTTGAAGTCAAAGTAGATGCGGTATTTGCGGATTGCTTATCAGATTCTGGATTTCCCGAAGCCTGTGATGATTGTCCATTGAAAGAAGGATTTTCCAACTGATTTGGAACTGGTTGAATCTGTGGGAATGCATTTGTTGGCTTGGTATAAGGTTATATTGAAATTCCCAAGTTCGATACATTCGTTGGTACATATTTAATATTGGCGACGTGATTATTCAGAATAAGGAAAATCAGTTCAATGGACGAAAATACGCAAGCAATTCTACAAGCATTAACTACAGCTCTAGAAGGTCTTCAAAATTCAGGGAGAACACCCAACCGGCGAAAACGAAAGAGCATTTCCCAACTACATAAAAAGATTGGAGAACTACCTGGCTTTAAAAAACATTACAGATGAAATAAAAAGCGGCTAGTATTAATTAATTGTATCGGAGCGAAATACTACCAACTTCTTTCGAACTTGAGAGCACCAGAAGAACCAGATACGAAGTCATACGAGAATTTAATAAATATACTAAAAGAACGAACGAGATAACCGAACAACATAAATTTCTACTTAGGCTGCAACATGAAAGGGAGTCTATCGCCAATTACTTAGCAGATCTGAAAAAATTTAGTGTCTACTGAAAATTTGAGATCATGCCAGATATCTACACTGAATACTCATCTCAAATCTCAGTTTATTCGTGGACTCAGAGACTCGGACATCAAGGAGAGACTTTTGCAAGAGACAGACTTATCTCTAGAAAAGATCATGTAACGGCCGATTTTTGCCGCCGGGGTCACGCTGGCATCATTGTCCGCTCCTGCTCGTCGATGGGTGTAGGACTTGACCCCTAAAACCAGTATCCGAAAATTCATGCCAGTCTTTGTTACCATCTAGATGTTCTTATGGCACTCGCGAGAAAACTCCTCAACCCGCCCTACCATGTCACTGTACTCGCCTAAGTGACCCTTACGCTGCCATCTCTACTATCCATCAGTCCATCATTTTTCTTCTACTCACAACTTTATACCTATCACACCCTTAGCAATACATCCTACCAATCAAACCACAATCATTCATTTGCTATACATACAGTAATTCAATAAATAACTCAAAAGTAAAATAAATTATCAGTGGGTGCTTTTATAAATTGTAAATTGTTATTCTATTCTTATTATTAATCCTATTCGAAGTTTATGTATCATGTTTATTAAAAATTAACCGTCGGAATATACCGTGCCTATAATCTACTTATTTTCCTATCCCCCAAGAGCTCAACCCCCTCACAAAGCTACTATTTGTGAAATCAAATAATTTGAATCAAGTTATAATGACTCACCATTTATTTTACATCCGCTGAGGGATATGTGGCCACAGCATACTGGCAGGATTCTGATGGTATTGTAATGTACACCCAACATTTAATACTAATTTCCTAATCGAAAACCTTAGAGGAATAAAGAACAAGAGGGAAAACCACACACACCAAACCAACCACACTGACTTCACAAACACCACTTTATTTTCGGATTCCGAAATTGGTTTCGGGATCCCAAAATAAAGTGGTGCTAGTTTCGGAATCCCAAAATAAAGTGGTGTTAGTAAATTCACTTAATACGTGTATCACAGATGGATCTCGTGTTACAAAAACAACAAAGTAAACAAATGGAGGTTGCGGGGCAAGAAAAGTAATGGTTTTCCCTCTTGTTCTTCGAAAACGTTCAACCGAAAACACAAGCGGCAACACTATAATGTACATCGAACAGAAGACGTCGTTTGTGAGTGAGTGTGTGTGTGCAAAAATATACAGGGAGAAGAGTGTGTCTAGCCATCATGGTTCATAGCAAAACTACTAGAAAGCTCTTGATGTTTCACACTGCTATATAAAGAGGCCGCTGATGCAACCAGGGAGTCAGTTTTTATTATAAATTGATAGTGTAGAGATTGAGTAAACGTGATTATTATTCGAGTTGTATATCGAAAGTAGATATTGAGTAAAAATAATAGAGTTAAAGTAAAGAAATGATAAGTTTTATTATTTCGAACTAAGGGCACGCTACATTGGTGTTAGAAGTGTAAATAAATAAAATTTATTTGATAAAAAGAACGAGTTTGACTAGTAAAGTGTAAGAAAAAATAAGTATATGCAGTGAAAATGGGTAAGTTGTTAGAAGAGCTCAACTGCATTGAGCTTAAAAGTGAGTTAGGTAAGCGAAATGTTTCTAGAGCGGGGTCGAAAAATGAGCTCGTCCTGCGCCTGCACAATTATTTGGAACAGCAAGGGGAAGACGTTAACACTTTTGTTTTTGAAAAAGAAGTGAAGGAAGAGGAAGTAAGTGAAAGTGTAGATTTTTCTAGTATAATGAAGCTTTTATTCGAAGAAAGAAACGAACAAAAGAAACTGATTGAAGAGCAATAGCAGAATATTCTCGGACGTCTGGAAGAGCAACGAAACAATCAAAAAAAGGAACAGCACAATGTTCTCGAACAACTTGAAGCACAACGAAACGAGCAAAATTAGCTGGTTGAAGACCAACGAAGCGAACAAAAGAGTTAACAGCAGAATATTCTTGAAAGACTTGAGGGCACCGCTGCGCTGGTTACAGCGGTGATTTCAGTTCTCTCGTGGCAGCTATAGATAAACGCTTTAGCGATAGCCTCTTGAAAGAAGTCTTCGGAGTCCAACTTAATAACTGAGCCCAGAAAAAGGTTGAAAGTCTACAGCAGCTCCAAGCAGACATCGAAAGACTGGTTCACTTGGCATACCCGGCTTGTTGTTGAGTCCTTCGTTCGTGCCATTTCCGACATACGTTTTCAGAGGTCTGTGCGAACTGCTATAACACGTACTCTTTCTGAAATTTTAGCATTCACATTGACAATTGAAGCAGCAGAACAGACTTCTCATGTAGTTCATCGACTTAGAGAAGCCATGGTCGAAGAATGCTCGTGCCAAAGAGCTGAAATACAAAAGAACCAGCGGAGCGGACTTGCAAGATGTTAGAACTGCATCAAGACCGGTTACTTACAGCGTCAATGCCGACTACCACCAAATAAAGCCGCTTGTCAACATTGTGGAAGCAAGAGATCCAACCCAGAGCAAGGTAACAACAACACCAGCGTTGCTTATCAATCCAACTTCGAGGGGCAGAGGCTGGTTTCTTGTATCAATGACCCCAAAACCACCATACAGGTCTTTCAGACCAAGCGAGACAACAAAAGTCTGACTTTGGAGACTACTATTAACGGGAACAAACATGTAGCTACCATCGACACCGGTGCCACAGCCTCTATAGTACGTTGAGACCTGGTAAGGACGACGTTGCTTCGTAACACCAGTAGCTACCGTCTAAGAACCGCAACGGTAAAAGCAGCAAGAGTATATGGAGAAGTGTTTCTTAACCGGCCGATCTAGTGTTCACTCAATTCCTAGTGGCAGATATGTGTGAATAGTGCATCATTGGAATCGACTTTATGAAACAGCACGGTGTTATTTTGGACATCGGTAATCAAGTTTTGAAATACCAAAATAAAAAAGTTCCAATGACCTATTCGAATGAAAGTACGTCAACACATAGGACTGTCATCACGGAAGATCTGACTCTGCCTCCTTCTTCTGAAGTGTTCGTTTGGACAAAATTGGAAGGTGAGTTTGGAAGCCTTCGATACCTCATGGTGGAACCAGACCCAGAGTGTTCCTCCCAAAGCGTCATCATTGGGAAAACACTGGTAGTACCGAAAAACAAAATGATCCCCGTACGATTACTTAACACCAGACCGTGCGATATAAGGTTGAAGAAAGGAGAAGTCGTTGGACGTTGCGAATCGGTTGCAGCAATTTCGGAAATCACAGATGAAGCCCGAGAAAGACTAGAACTCCGCAGAAGCTCAAGACCATCAAAGCTAGAATACTGAATTCATCCAACCCTGATCACCATCAAACAAGCATGGCTAAAAATCTCCTACAAAAGTACACTGACATCTTCGCATCGCCAAAGGCGCAGTATGGTGAGACACAGTTGGTACAGCATCGCATCATCACAGGAAATGCAAAACCAATTTGTCAACCCGCAAGACACCCTCCACTGGCCAAACAAAGTGAGGTTGAGGAAATGATAACCACAATGAAGAAGGACGGTCTTATCGAAAATTCCAAAAGTACTTGGGCGTCACCAGTGGTGCTATTGAAAAAGAAAGACGGAAGCACTAGTTCTTGTGTGGACTACCGAAGGCTGAATGATGTGACTAAGAAGGACAGCTATCCCCTGCCGAGAATCAGTGCTACCCTGGATGCCATGGAGGGAGCCCAGTGGTTCTCGACGCTGGACTTGAAGAGTGGATATTGGCAAGCTGACATCAACCCTGATGATCGGGAAAAAAGGCGTTTTCTACAGGTAAAGGGCTTTGGCAGTTCAAAGTTATGCCGATTGGGCTATGCAACCCTCCGGTAACATTCGAGCGTTTGATGGAGTACGTTCTTCAAGGACTGACGTGGAAAGCTTGCCTAGTCTACTTGGACGATGTCATTGTTTACGGGAAAACATTTGACCAACATTGCAAGAACCTAAAAGCCGTGTTTCAGAGACTTCGAGAGGCTAACCATAAACTGAATCCGGAAAAATGTGCACTTCTCAAAACCGAAGTTAAATATTTGGGACACATCATCTCTTCCCAAGGAGTGAAGACTGATCCTGAAAAGTTGACTTCGTCAAAAACTGGCCAGCACCACAGGGCAAACATCAACTCCGAAGCTTTCTTGGTCTTGCCATATATAACCGACATTTTGTTAAGAACTTTGTTGGAATTGCAAAGAGTTTGCATCAGCTCACCGAAAAGGGGAAGCAGTTCAAATGGTCAGGTGAGTGTGAAAAATCTTTCCAGGAACTCAAATACCGTCTATGTAATGCTCCAGTGCTGGCACATCCAACACCTGGCTAAACATTCATCATCGACGCAGATGCAAGCACGTTGCAATCGGGCGGTACTATCCCAAGTGCATGATGGCGAAGAGAAAGTGGTGGCATATTACAGCAGGGTCCTCTCGAAACCCAAAAGAAACTACTGCGTGACCAGAAGAGAACTGCTAGCTCTTATGTTGGCAACAAAGCACTTCCATAAGTACATCTGTGGACAGAAATTCCTTCTGCGGACAGACCATGGTGCTCTGAACTGGCTGTTGAACTTCAAAAATCCAGAAGGTCTAGTCGCAAGATGGATAGAAAGACCGAGACTTATGACTACCAGACTCAACACCGCAGAGGAAAGCTGCACTAAAATGCCGACGCATTATCCCGAAGACCTTGCAAAGTGGATTGCGAGCATTGTAGGCGGCAAGAACACAAAGAAATTATCACCACTCAGCGACTAAGAGCTGACCCAATATGCGGATGGAGCAATGAGGAAGTGAGGACAGCTTCGATGATGAAATTATTATTCGTCAGATTGTGATGCTGGTTTAGCTTAGTTTCGCTAACCATACATACATCGGGACGTTGGTCTTTTAACAACTCAAAGAAGTTGGCTGGTCGTTTTACCCTAACTAGCGAATTCACATTCACGGCTAGGATCTTAAAAGGCCTCTCCGGCAGCGCACCCGTTAACCCAAAAATTGCGCAAGCAAAGGCACTGCATGGTAGATTACATCCACCCTCATTTATTTTACTTGATAGTTCACTCATTTGTGCCTGAAGCGACCATCACCTCTGACTACCCAGTAGAAGCCTTCGACACAGATGGCTGTGCGGCCGCTTTCTGGGGAGGCTGTACCGTTTTCCCAGCCCCCCAAGCCATTTGGGCGTAGGAAACTTCGGGAACGACGCACGGCTCTTGGAATTGGTCTGGCTGTTTGCCTTCCCTCATCCTTAGTTGCTGTTGGAGCAGCTTTTTTGATTTTTTAATAATCTGGTATCGAGGACAACCCCGATGATAAGCAGGGTGCCTATCTCCACCACAGAGAACGCCCTTCAGTTGGGTCTTGTCTTCGATCCTTGCCTCACCGAGCTTACACTCTTTGTCTTTGTGGTTCTCTCCACACTTGACGCACCTCGACTGCATTTGGCAGTTTAGAGCGGCGTGACTGAACCGTTGGCAACGAAGACATTAAGAAATGTCCCCGTGCCTGTTTAATTTTTCCCATCTTACCATCTGGTAGTCCAGGACGGAGATTTTACTTAGACTCTCTCTCATCGGCATGAGAGCGGGATGGCGAATGAATAAGATGGGTTGGAAAAAGCATGTGGCTGATTGCTGATGACAAGCGAAAGATTTCAGTTTATGCACGCGAGGTTGTCTGCCTGCTTTTCGCGTGGTTGTCTGCCTGCTTTCTGAAAAGTGTTTCCAATTGTTAGCTTATGACAGGAGTTCGCCACAGTACTCCACCTCCGACAGACGTTTCTGCATTTTGCCAAATCATGAGGTATGAAAACATTTCTCGTAGTGTGGTGGTTTGCCCCTTGTGTTAAGACATTGCTCACTGTTTTTCGAAGTTGCTTCACGAAGCCGGGTGCATTGATGTTTTCTTTTGATTTACAGAAAAACTCACCTGGTAACCGTAGGGTTGTACCATACAATAACTCTCCTGTTGTTGCTTGTAAGTCTTCTTTAAAGCAAGTTCGAAAACCCAGTAAGACTGATGGAAGCACATCCGCCTGTTCATCGGTGTTGTGACATTTAAGGGCCTTGAGAATACGATGATACCTCTCAATCATACCATTGGCTTCGGGGTGATACGCTGTCGTTCTAAGATGAGTAATGCCTAGGAGTTTCATCAGTTGTTTGAAGAGGTCACTCTCGAATTGATGCCCCTGGTCAGTGGTTATTAGTTGGGGAACTCCAAATCTGCTGAACCAACCTTCATGAAGCGCTCTAGCCACGGAATCTGCGGTCATCTCACGCATTGGTATCGCATCTAACCATCTCGAAAAACGATCAACACATGTAAGGATATAACGAAACTCCCGTGACGTTGGCAGTGGGCCGACTATGTCAATATTGAGATGTTCATATCGATTACCAGTTAGTGGATAGCTTGCGGTTGGTGTGCGGGTATGCTTCCAAACTTTGGCTCGTTGACATGCTATGCAGTGCTTAGCCCATGTTTGACAATCTTTCCGGATGGATGGCCAGACAAATCGTTCTGTGGCCAGCTTTACTCTTGCTCGTATACCAGGGTGAGCCAAGTTATGTACACTAGCGAACGCGGATTGTCTTAACTTTTTGTAATGAATGATCGCACGTGCTGTGCTGACACATCGCAGCACAAAAACAGTTTCGGATCTGTAAGAACAGGGCACTTTTTCAAAGTTAAGCATTTTGAAGTACCTTTTATAATTTGCTGCAGCTCTTCATCTCCCTCCTGGTCTGCAGCTAACTCTTCAAAGTCGATGGTCTTTGTGGCAGAAACTTCAGAAATGCGAGAAAGTGTGTCAGCAATAATGTTCTCCTTTCGAATTATATATCTTATGTCAGTGATAAATTGACCGATAAAGTCAAGGTGTCTGACTTGCCTTGGTGATGCTTTTTCCGGATTTTGATGGAAATCGAAGGTAAGTGGCTTATGGTCCGTAAAAACACAAAAATTGCGACCTTCCAGCATGAAGCGAAAATATTTCACGGACATATAGGCGGCAAGCAGCTCCCTGTCGTAAACACTGTATTATCTTTGCGATGGGATCAATTTCTTTGAAAGAAACGGAGGGGTTCCCATTTGCCATCGAAAAATTGATGAAAAGCGCCTCCTACCGCCACATCAGATGCATCGACCATTAACGCAAGCTGTGCATTTGCTTTCACAATTTTTGAAGCTCTTCTCCGTCTCCGAAGTCCACGCAATCCAACTCTTATCGTTTTTCTTGTTATCTTTTGGAATTACTTGCTGGAGTATGGCTTGCTCGTACAAAATAATGAAAGCATTCCTCAGAAATCACCTGTTTAAATTTATGGAGTTAAGAAAACGTGTCACACTGAAAGCTAAAATCTATACGCAGCAAATAAAACTCCCATCCGGACTTATAGAAACAAAACCCTTGTGCTTGACCTCGGACTGCGGCGTGTTTTCAAATGAAGTTTTGTGATTGCTGATGTATCACGACTGATAATTGGAGCGGACTTTTTGAAGAACTTTGGAATTTAAGTTGACCTTAGGAACCGTCGACTTATCGATCGGCAAACGTCTATGTCTACCATTGGATTCATCACGAAAATTCCATCGACCGAACTAACAAACGTCAATCGTGAGATACCGTTCCAGGAATTGCTGCACGAGTTTAATGATATAACACATCATACACAAGCAGCTCGAACTATGAAGGACGATGTTACTCATCACATTCCTACTACTGGACCACCCGTTCAAGCAGGATACAGACGACTTCCACCAGAAAAACTAAAAGCTGCTGAAAGGGTGTTTGAAAGTCTTATGGAACAGGGAATTCTCCGTCCTTCAAAAAGTGCGTTTGTATTCTTTCCAGAATAGAGGAATTTTCACATTCACGTTAACTCCTGCTATTTCGGGTTCCATCGCTTGCGCTTCTGTTGCTCTGAACAAATCAGCTATACCCTCCTTTAGTTCGTTTGGCAATGCGTTACTTGCGGAGTTTTCTTTTGTTTCATCCATAAAAATATTTTTCTGCTTGTGACTGCGGTCGTCGGGGTCACCACTTCAGAGGTCCTTCTAAATAAAAGACAAGAACTCTAATTCAAATAAATTATTTTAATTATAATGCATGGTATGAAACTATGAACAATAAGATTGAGAAAATTAAGTTGACTGCATGAAATGAGAGTGGGATGTCAGCGCTTCTTTGTTTACAAGTCAAACTTTAAATGGAAATTAATTTGTTTATTTTCAATTTGTTGTGCCAGCGTTGGGTTGAAAAAATTTCTATAAATTATGAGGACACGAGAAAACAAGTTAGAATTCAGTAATTTGCTGAAGAAAACAAATTACAAAATATGAAAATATGAATTCCTATTTGTGAACATCAATTTAACCTTCAATACCAACAAAACCCCTAGAAACACGTTCCATTGAAAGGAGTAGTTCTCGATTTTAGAGTAAATCTATCGAATTTCAATGAAAAACGCTATAAGTTTAATGATATCGATACTTAGTTTGTTGATTTCGGCATACAAGAACACTTGAAGTGTTATTGATGGTACTTCTGAGGCCATATTTTTTCATCTTGGCAAGAAAGTGCAGCTGCTGACGATGTTGATTTTTCCATTTGAATACCCGTAGCCGTATTTTTTCGTTCATGGCTTAAAGGTGAAGCTGCTGGACTTGAAGTGAGAGTTGATGTTGTTATTGCGCGAGTAGTAGAAGCATTTTTTTTTTGTGTGGAATGCTGTACTATACAAGTTATATACTGTATACTAGCATAAAAAACACGCCTATAGTTTATATATACAATAGTGTGTTTTTTTATGCTAGTATATGGTACAGCATTTGAGTTAAAAAAAAACGATCTATCCTCAGTATATTCAGTTCTATTTTCAGCTTCTATTTTTCAGATGGTGTTCAACGTCAAAGCTTGTTGTTACTTTTCGAAGCACTCTGTGATATTCAAGATGAAACAAAATCAAATTCATACCAGCTTTGTTTCGTTATTTGTTCTATCAAATGAATAACGATACAAAGCCAGGTATGAATTTGTACTTTTTTTCTTACTTTCCATACATTAGATTCTTTCTTACAGCTCTATTTTACTATTTTTGGAGGCGTCGGTCGTCCAGCAGTGAAGAAAGCTCTATGTCAAAGTCAGCTGTTCTGTTGAAAAAACTTTCGGGTATGTTCGGGGAGTATGTAAAAAGATATTAAAAACTAATCTTTGATGAGATTTTCCATTGGCAAACAGAATCAATTTATTTTTAATCCAAATCTGTGGCAAAGCAGTTTTTACACTATTGACCAGTCTTTTAGATAGGTTAAGAATGAAAATAAGTTGATTCTATTTACAAAACCGTGAAATTGAACTATAGTACTACCACATAAATGAACACAACCCAAATAAAATTAAGTTGAAACACGTACTGCTGGTCCCAAACTTGAATTTCTATTACATTTATCTTTCCCTTTTGATCATTTTCTACTGTTTTGTTTGTTAAATTTGTATTTTGCTTGCATTGGGCTATATTTTTTAGTCAAATAATTCCATGGGGAAGGCTATTAGCTTTAGCATAAATGAACTTGTGCAAAATCCTTATATACACCACCAGGTAAAAAAGGGCGAAAATTCAATGTGAATATAGTTTTTATTTCTTTAATAATTTTTAATTTGTAGATAAGATCCAATGTAAGCTGAATAGTCAGTAGGAGATCAAGTACGAAGGAAGATTGTCCACAATTTGTTCCTTTTATTTCTTAGAGTACGGAACCTATGGTTGTACCAAGATGGGGAAGTAAAAGAAGTTTTAAGTCTAGAAAGGGGAACGAAGAGGAATATAGCGTTTTGTACTTCTCTGTAGAACGCGGATGTGGAATCTTCTACAGCTAGATTATCAAAAGTAAAGTGAGTTCTATTGAGATAATCATTAATTTTGGAGAAGGGTCCTTTGTGGAAATTGTTTGAAGCTGGAGGTACGGGCGGTTTAGATGGTTTTGAAGACTGGAGAAAAACTGAGAGAAGGAGAGAAGGGTGAGATTGAAGAGTTAATGGGATCTGTTGTAGATAGATGGATAGATAGATAGATTCTTTATTTTACGATAAATTACAATATTTTTATCTTAAGAATACGAACATGGCAATTCTGCCGTCTGCCGGAAAGACATTCCATAAAAAAAAAGATACAAAAGTTAAAGTAAGGAATAGAATTATTAGCTTGTAAAAATAAATTATATACATAGAAAAAAAAATTTATTTTAAAGAGCTGCAAAAGTTTTAGTTAATTATATTAATTATAATTAACTAAAATAGATAATTTCATCAGCTATTTTGACAAAAAAAATTTCAATTGAAGAGAGAGAAAATTAAAATTAGAGAAACGTTTATTATGATTGATTAAAAAAGAGTTATTATTTAATGCTCATTATGAAAAAAAAAAAATTTCGTTGAACTGTAAGGTAAATGAAATGAAAGCAAACACATTTTTTAAAATTGGCTGAAATGAGAAAGCGAGGTTCTGAGATCTTCTACAGTTTGAACAATATGTAATTAGCATATAGGCTTGATTTCAAACTTGAAGGGTGATTTAACGCAACAACTGGTAGAGGATTTTTTCTTTTTTTTTTTCTTAGAAACTATTGCGATAAGTCAATGCATGCTTACAATATTTGAACAAACACAACCAGCCACTCTTTCCATTCAAGATTTCGTAGAGGCTATTTAAGGACAGACAACTTTCCCGGAAATACAAACGTCGAATTTCTTGTAATATTGGACACACTGCAATAAAATGAAAAATATTTTCAGGTTCTCTTCTGTTGCACAGATTACAAGATTGCTGAAGATCATTTCTATGTGGAATGAAGTTCGGATTTAGAATTTCAACCCTAGCTCTGAAGATGGTCCTTATAACTTCTGAAGAGTATTTGAAAGCGAAATAGCTTTCTTCGGCTAATAGTCTATGATTAAGATTCTTATAAATTAATCTAGAATCTGATGTTGAAGCTCTTGTTAAGTATTGATTATATAACTTCTCATTTATTTTAGATATGATCCTTGCAAATATATCCGTCCAATCACAAACGTTGTTCTCTGTCAGAGTTAAGTCTAGATCATGAGATAACGCTAGCTGGTGCCATTCTTTGAATGGGGAAGCGTTTGTGAGCAATAATCTGTTCATGATTCTTTTATGGAGACTGTAGTTACTTCTCTTCATCACTCTAGTTAAGTAGTCTGAGTCAATTTTGAGGTTTTGTATGTAAATGGGTGGTAAGCCAGACTCCACATGTATGGCATAGGTCGGTGTTGCGCTTGGTAATCGAAATAGTCGCTTAAAGAAAAATCTTTGAACAGCTTCGAATTCTTCTAACGGGTTGACTCCGAAAACCTGCACTCCATAACACAAGCAGGTGTTAACCGTGGCTTTAAAGACTTGGTATTTTGATGAAAGATCAATATTTTGATTTGCGAAGAATTTCGGCCACATCAAATAGAGCGCCAAGTTAGCGTCTCTGCTTTTTTCTTTAGCGTGTTTGTCAAAGTTTAAGTTTGATGTCAACAAAACACCTAAGTACTTGAACTCACTTACTACATCTATTTGCTGGTTATTAAGTCGCCATGTATCCTCACGTTGTCTTCTTCTTTGTCGGCTTTCGAATATCATAACATTTGTTTTCTGCACATTGATGTGAAGATCCCAAGTTGCGCAGTGTGATTGCAATTTATTAATTTGCAATTGAAGAGCATAAGGATTTTCAGCCAATAGCACTAAGTCATCAGCGTAGAGTAGAACTTTTATGACACTTTCGGCACAAGTTACACCACCAGGAAGAACATCACATATACCATCGATGAACA
This sequence comes from Melanostoma scalare, assembly GCA_949752695.1. Classification (NCBI taxonomy): domain Eukaryota; kingdom Metazoa; phylum Arthropoda; class Insecta; order Diptera; family Syrphidae; genus Melanostoma; species Melanostoma scalare. The sequence goes on along the minus strand of OX456985.1, from coordinate 145,786,142 downwards.
AAGCGAATAGTATGGGGCTCAAAATGCATCCTTGTGCAACACCAGCTGACGTATCAAACTATTCCGATAGCTTGGAACCATCCCAAACGGTTGCTGTTGTTGACGCCAAAAATTTGAATTACATTAATAAAAATTTTCTCGAGACTCCAAGCATTTCAAGTTTATATGTCAAAGCTTGCCTGTTGACAGTATCAAATGCTGCTTTAAAGTCCACAAAACATGCATATAATTTTTTTGTTTTTTTCAATAAATTTTCTAGCTATACTAGTCACCGCAAAAATGTGATCTATGGTTGAATATCCAGAACGAAAACCAGCCTGAAAAATGCTAAGAAGATTGTTTTCTTCTATCCAATTGGAAATCCTTCTATACAAAATCGAAGCAAAAGTCTTTCTTAGTGAGTTTTGCAAAGATATTCCTCTATAGTTTTCGGCACGACTTGCATTTCCTTTTTTAAAAATTGGAAATATTAGAGCTTTAGTGAAACCCGCTGGAATACACGCATTATCGTACATTAAGTTAAAGAAATTCACGATGTAACTTTGAAGTAGTAAAGTTGAGTTTTTAAAAAACTCAACTGGGATTCCATCACTACCTGCAGCTTTGTTGTTCTTCATAAGCCGTAAACATGTTTGCAATTCGGTCAAAGATATAGAGGAGTCTAGTTCAGAAACTCTCACGTCTTGAAGTGCATAACAAAAGGTGTTAGAATTCTCTTCGTCTGTCAAGAGAGTTTTGAAATGTGCTGCTAATGTATCAGCTTCAAGAACAATTTTAACACTTTGGTGACGTTCTCCCAAGTCCCTATCACCATTCCAGAAATCTTTCGAATTTTTACAAAGCTGTAGTTTTGATGCTGGGCTTTTAAGATGAAGCATTTTTTTCTGTAAGCACAGTTGCTTGAACTCTTTGTTAGATAAATAAATTTTTGTTTGTTAATTTGTTAGATAGATAAATTTTTTATTTATAAATTTCAGTAATGTGGCACAGGTCTTAGACAACATTTTTGTATAACTATTATAACTAGAAATTTAAATGACATTCGATTTTCGTATTATGAGATAATAATAAAAAAAAGTATTGATTGCCACACTATAGATTATATAATTCTAATATAAGTATTTTAAATTGGGTGGGGTGACCCAGAAATATAATTCAGAAATTCGTAAAAATTAACATTAACAATTTGAAAACATCTTAAAGCGAAAGAATTAATTTTTAAAATTCAGAAATTCGTAAAAATTAACATTAACATTTTGAAAACATCTTAAAGCAAAAGATTAATCCTACTAATATTATAAACGTGAAAGTTTGTATGTGTGGATGTATGTTTGTTACTCTTTCACGCAAAAACTACTGAATGGATTTTACTTAAACTTTCCAAAAAAATAGCTTATACATCAGAATAACACATAGGCTACAATTTATCCCTAAATTCCCACGGGAACGGGAACGTATACGGGAACTTAGAAACTACAAAACCGATTTCAAAAATGTTTCCACTGTTAGAATGCTTCATTATCCCCGAGTAACATAAAAACTAATTCATCCCCGTATTCCTACGGTTCCCTATATTCCTAGGGGAGCAGGAACGTATACGGGAACTTTGACACTGCAGCACCGATTTCAAAAATTCTTTCACCGTTAGAATGCTACACTATCCCCGAGTAACATAAAAACTAATTCATCCCCATATTCCTACGGTTCCCTATAATCCCACGGGAGCAAGAACGTATACGGGAACTTTGACACCGCAGCACCGATTTCAAAAATTCTTTCACCGTTAAAATGCTACACTATGCCCGAGTAACATAAAAACTAATTCATCTTCATATTCTTACGGGAGCAGGAACGTATACGGGAACTTTGACACTACAGCACCGATTTCAAAAATTCTTTCACCGTTAGAATGCTACACTATCCCCGAGTAACATAAAAACTAATTCATCCCCATGTTCCTACACATCCCTATATTCCCACGGGAGCAGGAACGTATACGGGAACTTTTACACTACAGCACCGATTTCAAAAATTCTTCCACAGTTGGAATGCTGCATAATTCCGGAGTAACATTAACTTTAACTTATCCACATATTCCCACGAAAACGGTCACCATATTCCCACGGGAACGGGAGTCTTTACTAATATTGAAAATGCGAATATAGCTATGTCGGTATGTTTTTCGTATGTCTCCCGTTCAAACTGCTAAATAGATTTTATTAAATTAGCTACAGAGATGGTCTAGTTTCTAGAACATGCGGAAGGATAAAGGCTATATATCTATCCTTATATTCCCACGGGAACGGAAATGGGAATTCAAAAACTACTGTCTCAAAAGTATTTTTAACAGGGCTACAAGGTGTTGAAATAGGGGTTGAATGTTTTTTTTGGAAATACCGCCATTTTTAAGGCTAGAAGTTTTATTTCCTAAAAAGTAAAAAATGCTGCTGAAAGTCACTATTCCACGCGGACGAAGTCGCGAGTTAATACCATTCAATAAACAAAGATAGAATAACAGCAACCCAAGCCATGAGTTAATACCATTCAATAAACAAAGATAGAATAACAGCAACCCAAGCCGACCAGATGAAAGCAATAAAACAACAACCCAAAAATAACCCACAAGATGCCATACGATGACCAGATGGGAAACATGGAAAATTCCTAAGGAATCGCTTGGCGTCACCTAGCACATATAAATATAAGTTCAGGACAAAACAACATTGTCCTTAGTACAGTAGTGATAACGTAGATAGTAAGATCGAGTATTAAACTCTGAACCAGACTTACTTGGTTAACTCAGTATTAAGTGCCCTGTATTTTCGCCTTAAGAATTATAATAAAAATAAATAAAAAAAAAATAAAAAATATTTTTTTTTAGTTCTTTCGCGATTAGTATAGTTTAACTGGGGGCTCAACCGGGATACCAATTTAACGTTTTTAAATTAATTGGAAATCGAAAAACAGATATTTTTTTACATATCTGCGGTAGTTATTTTTTTGAAAAAAAAAACATTTAAATAATTCAGTGTAAAGTTTAGTCGCGATTAAACCTTTTCACGTCGGCACGAGTATAAGCTAACGGGCTTTTACATCCAACACGGAAAACTGTCGACATTTCGATTTAACCCAGCCAAACAAAAAAGAAGACAACTTTAAAGTCAAAATATCCACAAGGATCCGAAGGAAGGAAAAGTAAGAAGTTTAAATTTAATAAAAAGTGAAGTGTCAAATTATTCAAAAAATCAAGATGTCACAAGAAGATAAAATCAATCAGCTTATTTCCCAAATGGAGGGAATGCAACTTATAATAGACAAAATGCGAAAAGAAGCAGGAGAACGGCTCATGAAACTCGAATCCCACACTAATATAGGGAGCAATGTGACAGTGTACTCAGATATAGTACCGAATTACACATCCCCCAACGACATCAAAATGACGTTATTCCAAAGTTTGCCTCAATTCAAAGGAGACATAGATGAGTATAGAAGCTGGAGAAAACAAGTATGGAACGCCATGGACAGCATTAAAGAACATACAGCTCATAACAACTATTTCGAAGCATTGGGAATAGTTCGGACAAAAATCACTGGCCCAGCATCACACATATTAATAAACAGTGATACTAAAAATAATTTCTATGCAATCATAGACCGCTTGGACTTTACATATGCGGACCAAAGACCATTATATGTTCTTGAAGCGGAAATGTGTGGAATCGAGCAACGTAATTTGTCTTTGTTAGAATATCACGACAAGATTACACAATCCTTGAACTTAGTCATCTCTAAAATAGATATGACTTATAAAAATCATGAAGCAGCAACTGCATTAATTGGTGAAATAAAGACGAAGTCAGTAAGGACATTTATCATGGGAATAAACAACGCATTTACCAAGAATACGTTATATCAACATAATCCGAAGAGTCTTAGTGAAGCCTATGCAATCGCAAGCACAATATACCATGATAATAAATATCAGAAACTAGAAACAAGCAGCAAACCAATGATGAAAAGAGATACCCAGCATTTTGTGCCAAATGCTACGAGATACCCACAACAACATATGCAGCCACAAAGGAAATTCGAATCGCCTCAACCAATGGAGTTAGGGTCAAGTACATACAGAAGACCTTTTCAAAATAATAATAACCAAAGACAACAATACAACGATCAGAGAAATAATTATTATAACCCATTCAGAGGACATCAAAATAATCAATATAGAAACAATAATTCCTATCAAAATAATCAAAGTGATGTGAAACGAGAAGCAGATAAACGAAATCGAGATGATACTCAACAAAGTAACAACAACCATGTGCCCAACAAGTTCCAGAGAGTGAATCATCAGGTGAAGGAAGATTTAGATGACAACGTATCAAACTACTCAGCAGAAGAAGATCTGAACACAGTTTATTCCGAGGAACATCAGTTTTTTCACGATACAACGGACTCCCTTGCCTAAGTCCGAATGATAAAAAAACGGGTAAGAAAATAAATATTTTAATTGATTCGGGTTGTACAAACAATTATATAAGTAAAAATTGTAAGATAGGCACAAGTATTCCAATAAAACAAGTTATTAGTAAAAGTATACACGGTGAAAGTGTTATTAACAGTAAAAAAATCTTTAAATTATACGGACATACTTTGAACTTTTATGAGATGGATAGTTTAAAAGAATTTGATATGATTTTAGGAGATTCAGGTCTTAGGCAAATGAAAGCTAAAATAGATTTCTTTGCATATAAATTTACATATTCAGTAAAACATAATCTACAATCAATAAATTATATAACAGGAGACACAGAAGGTAAACATGAATATAATAAGAAAATAGACTTTATAATGCAAAGAAATGAAAACGCTTCGGAAGGATTACCCTTCACTACAACCATAGAGGCAACAATTAGGACCTCAAATCCAGATCCAATATGGACGAAACAATATCCGTATCCCATATCGGATAATGACTTTGTCAATAAAGAATTGGAAAACTTGTTAAATGATGGAATTATACAAAGATCAAGAAGTCCTTATAACTCTCCAATTTGGACAGTGCCCAAAAAGGGACTAGACGAAAATGGTAAACCAAAACGTAGAATGGTAATCGATTCTCAGAAACTTAACGCTCCGGATCTGCCCACTCACGATTGGACGGTTCCGGTTATTGAAAAAGAGTCGGTGGGTCGTTATCGGTCGGCTCTTGTCATCTTGAATAAGGAGTCATTAGAACCCCTGGCGGCACGCGGGGGTGTTATTCAGTATGGCTTTGATAGCCTAGTGCTGAAAATATACAAAAAAGATGAGGACGCTGCAAAGCTTCCAAAGCAAGCGGCTGAATCCGAAGCCAAGGAGTCCACTGCGAGCGTCGAATCTTCCATCATGGAGACAGACGCGGCAAGTTGCTCTGATTCTTTGGAACAGCTGTCTTGCTCGAAACTGGTCGAAAAGACTACAATAATAGTGTCTGATCAAGACGCAACTGACAACAAATCGTCCGATAAGGACGACAACAACAAAGGTGGAGTCTTAGACTCCGACGATGAAATGCTTGGGGTTCTCCTTTCTGAGGATGAGTTGCTAGACTCCGCCTCAGATATGGAGGACCTTAATGCTACAGTGTTGGAGATTAAGCTGGATGATTGTAGCAATGCTGCAAATACTCCAGATTAATCTCCAACACTCGATCAAAGCCTCAGCCGGACTCCTTCTCCAACTAAGCAAGTCCGGCGAGGATATAGTCCTGATCCAGGAACCATGGATTAATAAATCCGTGGTAAAAGGACTCAGGACGAAAGATTATTCTCTGCTGTATGTGACGGACAAAGGTGAACCAAGATCCTGCATACTGGCAAAGAAAACACTTAACGTATTTTTACTACCTAATTACAGCAATTGCGACACCACAACAGTAAAACTGCAGACCAACAGTGGGACTTACTGGCTCACGTCCGCTTATCTAGGCCATGACCAACCGGGGCCGCTACCAGGAGAGACGCTCGAGCGCGTAATAAAAAGCGCAACAAAGCTCAAAGCGGACCTTATAATAGGAAGTGACGTCAACGCACATCACGTAGTATGGGGGAGTACGGACGTAAATGAAAGGGGTGAGTCTCTTTTTAATTTTATACTAAGTACTAACCTTCTTATCTGCAATATTGGTAACGAACCAACCTTTGTCACAAAAAACAGACAAGAGGTTTTAGATGTTACCTTTGTATCTCAATCAATCTATAACAAGATTAAAAATTGGGCTGTATCTAAGGATCACTCCTTCTCTGATCACAGATACATCCAATTTAGTCTAACAGATGACACACCAAAACCCATAGGCTTCCGTAATTATAGGAAAACTGATTGGGTAAAATTCAGGGAAATCCTCAAACATTGTTACAACTACAATGACAATAGCTTCCCTTCAAACCCCAAGGATCTTGACAACAAAGTCGACGATCTAACTAGTGCTCTTAACCATGCCTTGTGTAACTCCTGTCCTCTTACCATAGTAAGAGGGAAGAAGAAACCACACTGGTGGACCAAGGAGCTAGAACCGCTCAAGAAAAGTTGTGCGAAGCTTTTCAATCGAGCCAAATCTTCCAGAAATCCCATAGACTGGGATCTCTATAAGGAATCCCTTAGGATTTACAAAAAGAGGTTACGAATAAGCAAAAGATCCTCTTGGAGAGAATTCTGCAATAAAATTGAAGACTCCTCAGAGGCATCTAGACTTAGGAAAATCCTATCAACGAGTCCAAACATGCCAAGTTCTATAAAAGATGAAAACGGCAACTGGACCAACTCATATGAAGAAACATTAAACCTGCTACTGGATACTCATTTCCCTGGTAGCTCGTTGACAATAACAGACGAGGAGCACTTGCCCCGACTCGCAAACCAATCAGGAAAAGGTCTTATCTCTAGAGATATACTGTTATGGGCAATAAACAGCTTTGACCCTTATAAATCACCAGGGCCTGACGGAATCATTCCTGCGGAGCTGCAACAGGTTTCAGACATCATCATCTATAACTTAGAGATGATCATGAAAGGATGCATCAGCTATGCATATATTCCCAAGGCCTGGAGAGAAGCTAGGGTCGTCTTTATACCTAAAGCCGGCAAAAGCTCCCATGTAAATCCAAAAGATTTAAGACCTATTAGTCTGTCATCCTTCCTCCTTAAAACACTGGAAAGAATGATTGACATACACTTAAGACAAGAAATTAAACCTAGTCTGATTTCAACGGCGCAACATGCCTATACAAAAGGTAAATCAGTGGAAACTGCACTCCACTCTCTGGTTTGCACCATTGAAAAATCCCTGCACTACAAAGAATACTCTCTCGTCGCATTCCTAGACATAGAGGGTGCATTTAATAATGTTAAAAATTCAGCAATCACTAATGCTCTTGATGGGCTGCTCATAGAGGAACACATCAAAAACATGATAACAACAATGCTCAGCAGCAGAATCATTAGTTCCGAAATGGGGAACTACAAAACAAGCAGAATGGCCAATAGAGGAACCCCGCAGGGAGGAGTTTTATCTCCCCTACTGTGGAACCTGGTCGTTAACAAATTGTTAATCGACCTAGAGGACGAAGGTTTCAAAACAATAGCCTATGCCGATGATGTAGCAATTGCCGTTTCAGGCAAGCACCCACAAACCCTAGCTGAGCTGCTACAAACAGCACTTAACAAGCTTAACAATTGGGCTGCAGAGTGTGGTCTGAACATCAATCCACACAAAACGGAATTAGTTCTCTTTACGAGGAAATACAAAATTCCGGACTTCAGACCCCCAACTATTAAAGGGGTAACTCTCACACTGTCAAATCAGGCTAAATATCTAGGTCTCATTTTTGACAAAAAACTGACCTGGAAAACCAATATTGAGGAAAGAGTAACTAAAGCCAACGTTGCACTCTTCTCCTGTAAAAAAGCCATTGGCGGGAAATGGGGTTTCTCCCCCCAAATCACCCATTGGCTGTTTACATCGGTAATTAGACCGATACTCACATACGGGGTGATAGTCTGGTGGACAGCACTAGACAAGATGATCAACTACAACAAGCTGGCCAAAGTTCAAAGAACGGCTAGTCTGTGTATTAGTGGTGCACTGAGGACAACCCCATCGGACGCCCTCAATGTACTACTAGATCTCACACCCCTAGATATCTTCAGCAAACAAGTCGCAGCTAGCTCAGCTACTCGACTCAGAGCTACATCACAGTGGACCAATAATCAAATCGGCCACACTACCATTCTAGATAACTTTAGATTCTTACCGAATCGATGCGACTACACCACCCCCAAGTTGGTGTTTGATAATAATTTCCAAGTAACCATACCCTCAAGAGAAGCTTGGGAAAATGGCGCTCTTTTGGAAAATGAAGCAATACACTTCTACACCGATGGTTCAAAAACCAGCGAAGGTGTGGGAAGTGGAATCTACTCAGAAAAACTGAATCTCAGTCTTTTCTTCCGCCTACCCAATCATTGTAGTGTGTTCCAAGCGGAAATTCTGGCGATTAAGGAGGTGCTGTCTTGGCTCAAAGAAAACGTCATATCCTCCACGGATATTCGGATCTTCTCAGACAGCCAAGCTGCCCTTAAATCTCTTGCCTCTGTCTCTACAAAATCCATCACGGTCCAAAATTGTCAGATGTCTCTGAGGGAGATGTCAAAACAGTTTAACATTCACCTTTCATGGGTGCCAGGGCACAGGGACATACCAGGCAACTGTATGGCAGACGAACTAGCCAAAAAGGGCACGACCACTTCCCTACGCTCAGAATGGAACAACATAGGTGTACCTATCGCTACATGTAAACTCCTACTTAGACAAGACGCTTCAAGGATAACAAACACTAGATGGACTGAGAGTAACAACTGCCTTGCAACCAAAAAAAGTTTGGCCGTGTGTTGACTCAAAACGCTCGAAGAGTTTGTTGGCCCTGAACCGTCTGTATCTAGGTTCTACCATAGGTGTTCTTACGGGACACTGTCTAATAGGGAGACACGCCAAAAGACTTGGTGTGTTTTCCAATGATTTCTGCAGAAGCTGCATGGACGAGGAGGAGGAAGAAACCGTTCAACACCTTCTTTGCTCATGCCCTGCACTACTTCATAGGAGGAAAACTCATCTCGGTGAATTCTTCTTCGATGATACTAGCGACCTAGCTTACATAGACCCTAAAAGTCTTTCAAAATACATTAAAAGTTCCACGTAGTTCGACTAGCAGGTGATTAACCGGCTAGTCCCGTAATGGAAGATTAATAAGTGATCAACTCGTTAATCTTACATCGGGTTTCTGAGATCAGTAGGTGATTAACTTGCTGATCTCTGTGGTATCACAATGGGCCCTTGCGGCCTAAGTGTGTTAGGCAATGTACTCATTGACTGACAGCCACTTCCACCTAACCTAACCTAACCTAACGCTCAGACGATTACTGATAGATATCCGATACCTGATGTATCCATGACTTTGCAAAATTTAGGCAATGCTAAATATTTTTCGGTTATTGATTTGGAATCCGGATTCCACCAAATAAAAATAAAACAGTCAGACAGAGAAAAAACTGCATTTAGTGTAAATGGCGCCAAATATGAATTTGTTAGAATGCCGTTCGGGCTTAAGAATGCTCCTGCTATATTTCAACGTTGTGTTGACGATATATTGCGAGAATTTATAGGCAAGTTTGCATATGTCTATATAGACGATGTTCTCATATACTCCGATACACCAGAAGAACATATTACACATATATCTATAATAGCAGATGCTCTATATAATGCAAACATGAAATTGAGTAGTGAAAAAAGCAAATTTTTCCAAGATTCTGTAGAATACTTAGGGCACATTATAAAGCATAAAAGAATAACAGTAGATCCAAATAAAGTAGAAACTATTAGAGAATATCCTTTACCTACTAACCTAAAAGAACTTCGTTCATTCTTAGGGCTAGCTAGTTATTATCGTAAGTTCATAGAAAATTTCGCACAAATCACGAAGCCATTAACAATATTTTTGAGAGGTGAAAACGGTATGGTCAAAAAGAACCAAAGTGAAAAAATGTTGTTTGAATTAGATGAAGCAGCAATAAATGCTTTTAATTTATTAAAAAAGAAGCTACAAGGGGAAGTTGAATTATTTCAACCTGATTTTAGTAAACCAATAGAGCTTACTACAGATGCAAGTAATTTTGCAATAGGTGCAGTTTTATTACAGAATAGAAAACCTATTACTTTTATCAGTAGAACTTTATCAGAAACCGAACAAAATTATGCTACGAACGAGAAAGAACTCTTGGCAGTAATATGGAGCTTACAAAAACTCAGGAATTATTTATATGGTATAGCAGATCTGACAATCCTAACAGATCATCAAAGCTTGATATACAGCATATCAGAAAAAAACCCAAATAGTAAACTAAAGCGTTGGAAAAACCTTATCGAAGAATACGGTGCAAGAATAGTATACAAACCAGGCTACCAAAATGTTGTTGCAGATGCATTGTCACGAACAAATCTAAAAATAAATATGAACACACAAGAACAAAGTACTTCTGATCATAGTATGAGTAGTAGTCCTGACGATAGATACAGTGTTACAACGAAGCCATTGAACACATATAAAAACCAAGTTATTGTAGTTAAACAAAGGAACAGTGTGTACCATACGAAGATAGAAACGTTGTTTGAGGCAAATTCTCGGTTTACGATAACATATGGAGACATAAGTACAGTCCCACAAGGACTCAAATCTATATTGAACCCAAATCAGGTAAACGCTATCTATTGTGAAGAGATTGTATGGCATGAGATCATACCGGTCATAAAAACTAATTTTGAAGCATACAAAATAATACACACTCAAACACTTCTGGAGGATATTCAAGACAAAACATTGCAAACACAGATAATAAACGATACACACTCAAGAGCTCATAGAAATGCAAGAAATAATATACTAGAAATTCAGGAAAAATACTATTGGCCAAACATGAGCAAGGAAGTAGAACGATTTTGCGCCGAATGTTTGAATTGTAATAAAAACAAATACGAACGCAGACCAAAAGAGCAAATAATTGGACAGACCCCAATACCGAGTAAAGCGGGCTTAAGCATAGCCATGGACATATTTTATATAGATAACCATATGTATCTAACAAGTATAGATAGATACAGTAAACATCTAAACATCAGAAATATTATAGATAAAAACAATTTCAGTAAAGTATTAGAAGAAGTCATAACACAACTATACCCATACATAGAAGAAGTCATGACAGATAACGAGAATATCTTTTGTATGCCTACAAGTAAAATAATCTATAATCGCTACTCGATTCAACACAGAACCAGTCCTGTATTGCATTCTCAGAGTAACGCCCAAATAGAGAGAGTACATAGTACAATAATAGAACTAACAAGACTCCTGGCAGAGGAAAATAAAACCAAGACCAGTGATGAAATCTACAACGCGGTAAAGCAATACAATAGTACACTCCACAGTGTCACCGGGAAAAGACCTAACGAATTGTTCTTCGAAAGGCATACACATAGCGAAATAAAAAATTTACTTAAAAACAATCAATCAAATTTACTTAAATACCACAATAAAAATAGAGTGAATAAAATAGTCGAAAAGGGCGACAAAGTGTACGTGAAAACAAAAAACCGGAACAAAAGTAAACCTGTTTACAGAGAAGTGATCGTAGAGGAAAATAAAGAAAACGTCATTGTAACAAAAAATAAAAAAACGTATCATAAAGATGACATCCGTCAAAGAATTACAAAAAATAATAATGTGGTTAATAAAGGTAATATACCTAATAAACCACATTCAGTGCCAAATGGTTCAAAACAATAATAATACCTTAGAAATCCTTCCTCTTAAAGATAATAAGTTCGTACTGTTAGAAACTGATTATTTATTTAATTCGACAAAATTCTTATATCACGTAACCAATATAAGTAAGTTGTTAGGACCAGTCCCCGATCATGTCGAGGTTGTTAAGCTTAATGAGGAGGAAAATTATTTAATAAACAAAATAGTGCATAATATCGAACAATTAGAAAGCCATCATAAAACGAAAAGAAGTTTAGATTTCATTGGAACTGCAGTGAAATTCATAACTGGAAATCCAGACGCTAATGATTTAAAAGAAATCAAAGCGACATTAAATAACATAATAGAAAACAATAATAAACAAGTAATAGTTAAAGAACACTTTCAGGAATTCTTCAAAAATGTCCGTACCTTTGAAAATCATAGAGTTCTTATATTAAGAGAAACGTTGGAACAAATTAATAACCTATTAGAAACTATTAACTTTGCTAAAAAAGGAATATTTGTGTCTAAAAGCATTGACATTAAAGATGTAAGAGAAATTGTACAAAATGAAAAAATAAATGTACCCGTAATCAATATCTTAGAGTACTCAGAAATTCACATGCTAAAATACCAAGATCTATATGTTACGATTTTCAAATATCCTATAATATCACACAAATGTAAATTTTTCAAAGTTGTCCCTTTAGAATTCAGACATGGGAAACTTGTTTTAGATTCAAATATCGCACAATGTAAAAACTTCTTAAGAGTAAATAAATGTAAAGAATTTTTGAATTCCAATATATGTAAACTTGTTCAAATCAAAGACAATTGTACAACTAATGTGTTGGAAAATGAAGAATCCAATTGTAAAGTGATTCAGGAACAGAATGAGCAGGTCAGACAATATACTGACGACTCAATAATTGTATCAGGATCAAATAAAATAAATAACGAAACAATTTTTGGAACCCATTTAATTAGAATAAGTAAATCAGTATTTATAAATGATAAAGAATATAGAAATGAAAAAGAAACAATTTTACGATATGCAAAGAATAAAAATCAAGACCACATTTATATAAATGAAATACTAACATCGGAATCGAAACTTAAATTTAATAATATAAAATCACTAAAAAAATTTATATTGCCACTGGAACAACATCCAATATTATACACATTTTATATAATAATCGTAATAAGTATTATAATGTTAATCATATCTATATATTCAAAAATACAAAAACGAATAAGTGAAAAAAGAGCTGTTCAAAATCAAGAAGAGTATTTTAAAATATTAAATAGGTTTGGAATTAACAATAGTGAGGACACTATATTTTAACCAAGGGGGGAGTTAATACCATTCAATAAACAAAGATAGAATAACAGCAACCCAAGCCATGAGTTAATACCATTCAATAAACAAAGATAGAATAACAGCAACCCAAGCCATGCCATACGCCGACCAGATGAAAGCAATAAAACAACAACCCAAAAATAACCCACAAGATGCCATACGATGACCAGATGGGAAACATGGAAAATTCCTAAGGAATCGCTTGGCGTCACCTAGCACATATAAATATAAGTTCAGGACAAAACAACATTGTCCTTAGTACAGTAGTGATAACGTAGATAGTAAGATCGAGTATTAAACTCTGAACCAGACTTACTTGGTTAACTCAGTATTAAGTGCCCTGTATTTTCGCCTTAAGAATTATAATAAAAATAAAAAAAAATAAAAAAAATATTTTTTTTTAGTTCTTTCGCGATTAGTATAGTTTAACTCGCGGGCACAGCTAGTTTTTAATAAAGTAAACAATTTTTAAGCCAGAGAGCCAGAAAACAGCCGTTCAATAGAGGAGAAATTGAGATTGAAAAGCCAATTTTTAACCATCTTAAGAAATATTCCAAATATAGTGATCTTCTTCAAGGATAAAGGAAGTTTATTAAATAGACGATGTGAAGAAACATTATAAAAGTTACGATAAGTAGAAGTATGGAAGATTGGAAAAGATACAGAGTAAGAAAAGTTTCCACGCAAATTATAATTTGAAATCAAGCGAAAGTTGCGATTTCCAGACTTCATAAAAAAGTTTTTGAGCACTTTAAAACAATATAAATGACGAACAGGAAGAATTTTTAAGTCACGAAACAATGAGTAACTAGGATGTCTGCCACGTTTGCCACATATTTTCCGTATAATATTTTTCTGTAGAACTAACAACGGTTGCATTTTGTTCTTATACGTGCCTCCCCAGCAAGTAATGCCACATTGTAATTTTGAATGAAAGATCCCGTAATAAATAGCTTTAAGTATCGTAGAAGAACAAACATTACTTGGGAAATAAAATTGTCTCAGTGTGCAACGTAAATATTTTCTTAAAGTTTCTATATGAGACCCAAAATTCATTCTTGAGTCTATAGTAAGACCTAGGTACTTAAATTCTTTAACTTTCTCGATTAAGAAACATTTATCATCACAGATTTCATCACAATCAAATGTGTTAGATGATGTAACTGATGAGCAAAAACATGTACACAATTTGAACCTTTCGCATTCAGGACTATGGAAATAAATATTGACATCCAGATCCAATCTGGGGGACAAACTAAAATACATTACTTTAGTCTTTGGGCTCATAACTAAGTTATGAACTAAGAACCAGATCCGCAAAAGATTAAGATCCCAATTTATGTTAGCGATCAAATCAAGACGACTATCTGAACCATATGAGAAACCTACTACGTCATCAGCGAAAGCAGTAGGTGTTCTTTTGAAATTAAGTTCAAACAAGGAATTTATATAAATGAGAAACAGAATTGGACCAAGCACAGAGCCTTGTGGTACCCCTAAGTTTAGTATCATTTTATAACTTCTGATTTCATACAATATTACTTTTTGAGACCTGTTCTACAAAAAGGATCTAAACCATTCAAGCAAAAAACCACGGAACCCTGCCTTTCTCAAGTTTTTTCAGAAGGATGACATGATTAACCATGTCAAATGCTTTAGTAATGTCAATGAACAATCCAGCATTACACTTTTTATTATCAAGGTTAAACATTACTTCACCACAAAACTTTAAAAGTGCATCTTCAGTTGATTTACCACTTTGGAAACAAATTGAGTGGGATGAAAAAATTCATTTCTCATTAAATAACCCAATACTCTATTTTTAACATGCTTTTCGAAAATCTTGCTTATTACAGGAAGAAGGAGATTGGTCTGTAATTGGAGATTTCTGTAGTAGAACATTTTTTGAATAAAGGAACAACATCCGCGCATTTCAAGATTTCAGGAAATACTCCTTCAAAGACGCAACGATTAAAAGTGTATGACAGTATGTCAGCCAAAAAGCAAGCTACTTCCTTTAGATATTTGCTAGAAATACCATCTATTCCACATGACTGTGTATTTTTAAGAGAGCCAATAGTTTTCAGGACTTCAAACGCAGAGAAAGGTTTGAACACAAGACTGCTACAGACTGTCGGCTCATCAAAAGACATTGTTGTCAAACAGCTGGGACACAGAGATGGCATAGGACATAATTGAAGACTGGTAGCAATGTTAGTAAAGTAGTTATTAAACTCATTATTTATGACCTGTTTATCTGAAACAACGTAGTTATTTACACGAATGCTGGTTGGTTTTTTAACAACAGATGATTTATTTAGAATACTATTGACTGTTTTCCATTCGTCCTTTGAAGTTCCCTTAGCAGATGTGAATTTAGAACGGTAATAGTTATCTCGACAAATTGGGATATCTTTCTTAAGTTCCTTACACAATTTATTATACTTAGTTTTTAAGAACAGATTTAAAGGATTCTTACGACATTTAATTCTCAACTTATTTATCGTATTAATTTTTTTTTAGTATGGACTTGGAAATCCAACGCTTGAGCCTTTTATTAGAACTTTTAAAATTTATAGCAAGACTACAAGTTGCTAAGCAGTACAGGCATCGGTGCTGTTATACACATCTTCCCAAAATTCGTAAGAGAGAATATGTTTAAGCTGCCTATAATCAATTTCCGTTCTTTGAATTGAAGATATTGTGCCATGAGTATTCTTCATAGTAGGGATGGCAAACAATAGTCCAGTCATACAGTGATCTGTTATTTGCAAGTCCAAAACACATTTCTCACAGTTTTCGTTTGAACTATTCCTAAGACGAACGTAGATATGGTCTAAACATGTGCTAGAGACAGGTCTAGTAGGTTCATTTACCAAACTTTCGAAGCCATAAGATGCTAAAACAGCCAAATAGTTTGAGACTATCTCACAATTATCTAAAATATTGATATTTAAATCACCCAGTACAATTACATTTTTTGACTTCTCATTATCTAACAGACAAAAAAATTCTTCCATAAACGCTTCAATATGAAACATATGTAATCTATAAACACAGAAAAAAGTAAAGATTTCAAAATTAATTTCAATGGCAACCTTAATCACATCGGCACAAGAGAAATCAACGCATACAACTTCGCGAATCAAATGCGCATAATTGTCTTTTATAAAACAACCAACACCACCTGCAGCATAGTTTTCGTTAGTGTTAGCATAAAACTTGAAACCAGGCATAACATAATGTTCTATTTCAAAGTCATAGATCCATTGAATGAGAGCTTGCGAGCATTGCTACAATCTCTATCGTACCATTTGTTTTTTGGTTGAAACGTGTGATTGGTGCTAGATTGTGGAGCGGATGAAAAGACAATCCTTTTGACACTTTCTTCAATTTGTTCAACAGCGTTCAGCGATTGAGGTGGGAGAAGATTATAGTAGTGGTTCAAGAGTGTTCTGTAACGACGAGCTTTGTTCTCAATCCATTAATCTCAGGAAATTATTTGAGGTCCTCTGCTGCATTTCCTCTTCGAAATGCGCTTTAACACATATTGGCATGTGAGCTGAGAAGTTAGCAGCGCAAACCTCAAAATCTAAGATTGAGCTAAACCATTCTCCCGATATTGCACAAAAATCTATGACCGATTGGCCCTGACCGCTTATAAAATTGAGTTCGCCATTTTTGTCACCGTTAGACACTCCATTAAGCACAAACAGACCGAAATCCTATAAATAGTTCAGTTAGAAGTCTACCATTTCGGTTTATTGTTTCATCCTTAGATAGTCGCCTTGTCCCGAAAAACCCTTGATCTTGTGAAATAAGAGCATGGGAATTCTGAAAATCTCCAATTCGAGCATTTAAATCTCCAATAATCATTAAATTTTGCAATGGATAATTAGTAATAAAATCTCGCAAATTTTCGAAATCATTCTGCCAGTTATTGCAGTTAAGGTACACCGGAATAATATAGAACACTGAATTCTGAATTACGATTTTGATTATAATTCTGTTTTCAATAATTCTGAACTGAGTAAACGAATTAAATTTGGATTTGATGCCACATAAAATACCTCCACTCGCTCGCCCATGTACATTACTTCTTGTTGCTGGAATAAATGTTATTTTGAAATCTTTAAAACACTTAAAAAAATCGTTTTCATAGTTTTGTTCTAAAAAAGTTTCTAAGAGAATAAAAATATCAAAATTAAGCACATACTTAAAAAAATAGGGTTGCATTAGTTTGCTTTTAAGCCCTGTAATATTATAAGCTAAAATTGAGAAGTTTATAGTACTAAATATTTTTGGGCAGACGGCAACACTTTCCTATTGCGTTTTATTTGTTACAATTAAAGGTGATTCACGCCTAGATGGCCCTGGCTTCGGTTGAGAACCTGATGGTACTGCTTGAAGTTGGTTATCATCTGGAGCAAACTTCATTGATCCCTCGCAGCAGTCAAAATATTCAACTGATCTGTCACCGAACATATTTTGGACAAATGTCATCTCCGTCGAAGATTTTACAATGAGGCCTCTTGTAAATTTATAAACAAATGTGTGGTAATTTATTTGCATTTTATCGCCTTTTAAAATAATTTTCGCTTCCGTGTTGATTTGCATGAGTTGCGTTTTGTATTCGAAGAGTGTTTTCTGTCGGTGCATCAACGATTGTTCGCGGTGAGTACTTAAACCACTTCCTTTGAGTTGGTTAGTGGCGGACATTATTTTTTCAACATTTTCTGCCGAGTGAAGCTCCATAAACACGGTTCCCCTTTGCAAGCGCGTATTGTGAATTTCTCGCGTTTTTTCAAGAGAATATCTTCACCTTCCTTTAATTTGAGAAGCCTCTTGCACGTTTGCATTGCTAGTTCAACTGCATTGGTTTCTCTGTCTAGGGGAAGGTGTACCACCAACGATTTCTCATGACATCTAAAATAAATAAATAGGGTGGCGCTACATAGCAAGGAGTTCCTGGGCCTAGCGCATTT
This sequence comes from Melanostoma scalare, assembly GCA_949752695.1. Taxonomy (NCBI): domain Eukaryota; kingdom Metazoa; phylum Arthropoda; class Insecta; order Diptera; family Syrphidae; genus Melanostoma; species Melanostoma scalare. Next base: position 145,767,948 of record OX456985.1, on the reverse strand, counting down.
CTCACAACCATGCCTTGTGGGGGAATGGAGGGGACCTAAAATTTTCTGCCGGTTCCGAACGGCTAATCGAGAAAGCGCTTTTCATGACAATGAATACTAACGGAGGACTTGCCAATTCCCCGCGAAAGGCGATACCCGTAGAAAAAACATTTTTGCCTCTGTTGGGATTCGAACTCGAACCACTGGATTAACAGGCGGACATGCTATCCATCGCACCACGGGTACCACTCACTGATGACATCTGCGAGAAATAAATGACAGCCCATAGAGCATTCACAGTCAGTGAGCCGAAGCGGACAGACGTGCGCACAAGCAAAAATCCAGATACTGACGAAAAAAAACCCACCTCTAATAAAAAAAAGGAAAAGGAATTTTCGCAAGGCTGGCTACCTGCTGTGAGTTCCCGAAACATTTTTAAAAAGGGTCTTTCCCTAATTACCGGCGTATATGTGCAAATACGGTTTTTCTGGAAATAGTGTTGAGCATATTAATAACCCTAATTAAACTTAATAAACTTAATAATTATTTTTTATTTTTCCATAGAAATGGGTGAACCATTTAATTCGGAGGCTGCATTCGCGACATTAGAAGACGGACAACGACTTGCCAAAACAATCAGCAAAATAGTGGCACCAATCGCTCCCAAGAAAACAACTGAAGAAAAAATGGAGACCGAGGCTTCAGACAGCGAGAATTCCAGCTCCAGCTGCGAATCATCACCGGAAGACGAGGAGGAAGAACGCTCTGATGAAAGCGTTGAAGATGAAGAAGATGTCCGAGAAATATCTCAGCCAGAACAAATCATTGAAGCTATCAGCTCTGAGGAGGACTTTAACGACTCACCCCTGCCCGGTCAAAAGAGGCTCCGAAAAATCAATAAGGCCAAAAAAATGAAGGAGGCAAATGCCACTAAGCGCCCTCAACTCCACACCAACTCCCCACCAGTGACCTCAGAAAAGACAAGGACACCAAAACCAGCCAATACTGATGCTACACCTTCATCGTCAACTGCTGCCAAAGCACCTACAGCACCAAAACCCACTCCAACTGAACAACCAAAGGCAAACAATAGCACCCTGGCAATCAACGCAACAAAAGGACCTGGTATGCCACCGATATTTTGCTTCTCTGGCAGCGTAGCAGAGAAAAGAAGGCATTGCAAAGCAAACAATCTGGCTGTAACTTTCAAAAACAGGAACACGAAGACTACAATTATAAACGCTGGAGACAGGACATCATTTGAAGCCATCAAGAAGATCCTTCTAACAATGAAGATACAATTCAACTCCTTCACGCCAAAGGAGGACAGGAAAAATCTTCTTTTGCTTTAAGGGATTCACCATAGCTATTCAGCCATTGAAGTTGAGGATGAACTCCGCATCGAGGGACTCCCAATACTAAAAGTGACCCAGTTCAAGTCCAAAAAGGCACAAGGAAAAGTTTTCAACAACTTCGTCGTGGAAGTACCTAAAACGTGTGATTTAAACGAGGTATACACGAAGACCCTCCTAATGAACCAGAAGGTACACTGGGAGAAGCTGAAATCCAACGACGTCGTGCAGTGCCGCAACTGCTAACGATTTGGACACGTAGCCACAAACTGTGGACGCCAGTACGTCTGCGTTAAATGCAAAGAAGAGCATCAGCCAGGGCAATGTAAGAGGACGATTAATACGGGACTAGACGTATGGTGTGCCAACTGCCAGAAGGAAGGACATCCAGCAAGTTTTAAGGCTGCCCTACTCTGAAGGCCCGTTTGACAGAAAGAAACAAGGCTCTGGCGGAAAAAAAGCTCAGAAAGAGTTTGCCACCACCTCAGCGTGCTTGGTAACCCGCCCCGCTTTCAGCTATGCTGCAATAGCTAGGGGTAGCAGTGCCTCCAAATCAACAGCAGTGCAAGCTCAACAACAACCAAAAACTCCAGCCAAAGCCACACCTACTCAAAAAGCACCGACCAGGACAGCCAAACCGCAGCAAGCTTCCCCATCTATGAACCTCAACAGTGAATTCCAAAGAATCTTCGGATCCAACCTCCTCTCCATCATGGATAAAGCCCGAGGTGCCGTCCCAGCAAACTACATGCAGTTAAGTGATGGTGAGAAGTCCGTGGCGCTGGCCACCTTTATCTTCCAGATATGCAATTGAAGAAGCTACGCATCCTGACGTATAACGTAAATTCGCTATACAGCCTGGATAAGAAGACGTCATTTTACTTGTTTTTGAAAAACAATACACCGGATATTGCCCTCATCAGCGAGACCAACGTGACCAAACGGAACAACATTGACGTTAAAGTATTTAAGACCTTCCGCCAGGACAAAAATGAGGGCCGCAGAGGGACGGCTATTTATATAAAGGACAGATAATCCCCAAATGCCACTGAAGTCATCATCTCAGGACTGCAGACGAGTGAAGTCACCGCCATAAAAATAACCCTAGGACGAGGTGAAGCCCTCACGGTCATCAGCGTCTACTTCAAGTGCAAATCCTCAGCGAGGAACATTAATAGTGACCTAAACATGCTCAACGGATTTCTCAAGCAAAGCACATATGAAATCATTGGAGGCGACTTCAACGCATGACACCCCTTATGGCAGGACACAGACACGGACAAGGAAGGCAGGGCAATTGTGGATTGGCTAGATAAAAACTACAACGAGCACTCATTGGTGGCTGTATCCCAACTGAAACCCACCTATCCCAGGACACTATCGACGCTGGACTTCTTCCTGGCTACCTCCAACCTGGTGCATATGCTACCAGAAATAAGGAATTTCATCTGCACAACAGTCTCCAGTGACTCGGATCATGAAGCTGTTCAAATTTCAATTAATTTTAATGAACCCATTACTTTAATTTCAGAACCACCTGAGAGCTTCATCAACTACAGGCGGCTGGATGTTGAAAGACTTCAAAAAGAAGAAAACCTAGCTGTTCCCCCCGCAAACACAAACTTACTGGATAGAGAAATCGATGCTGCCATAGATAGCCTCGATAATGTTATATCTGGAGCAATGAACAACCAAAAACAGCCTAAGACATCAAAGGATAGGTACCAACACCTTCCTGAGTACATCCAGAACCTGTACGCGCACAGACAACGACTACGGAAAAGACTACAAAGGATTCATCAAAGGCACCTGAACACAGCAAACATCGAAGACCAGACAGTGTGGAATGAGCTTCAGCAAGTTAACATCATGTTCCGGAACTCTATTCGACACCTAAACAACATCCAGTTTCAAAAGAGGTTACAAGCAATCAAACCAGGACCCGATGCCTTCAAGAACATCAACAGGATAATCGGAAAACAACCAAAGATCCCTGAAATTATCAGTAGCAACAACGTGGAAGTTACCTCAACCCAGGGCAAGGTGGAAGCCTTTGCAAACCACTTTGAAGGAAACTTCACTCCAAACCCACCTGCCGATCCCACGTTTTTGCAGGAAGTAGAGGCATCTGTTCAACAAACCCTTCAGCCAAATCCGGATGTAGTGACCTTTGACGACACCAATCCAGCCAATGATCCAACCGACAGTCCACATCTTTGCACTCTAGAGGAAGTTGCAGAGATCATCGGAAACTCCAAGCCAAAAAAATCAGCTGGTCCAGACGGTGTGTCTAACTACATAATCAAAAGGCTCCCACATGCAGTGATGATCTTCCTCACCATTATTCTCAACAACTGCATCAACAACTGCTACTTTCCTGAAAAGTGGAAAACAGCAAAAATCGTGGCTATTCCGAAGAAAGGCGCTTCCAACCTAGTCTCCAACTACAGGCCGGTCTCACTACTCAACAACATCAGCAAGTTACTGGAAGAAGTAATGCTCCGGAGACTGAAGAAATTCTGCAGTGAACATTCAACCATCCCTGACATGCAGTTTGGCTTTCGGGAGAAGCACTCAACGCTGCATCCGCTGCTTAAACTCCAACATGACATCACCACCTCCCTCAACAGTCATCGTGTCACCGTCGCATGCTTTCTGGATGTCGAGAAAGCATTCGACAGCGTCTGGATAGACGCCCTTATCCATAAACTCTATCTTTTGCAGCTACCTCTGTCACTAATCAAAATTCTCTATTCTTTTCTTTCTTTCAGGAGATTTTTCGTCCAAATTTACAACTACAAATCACACATAAAGGACATCGGAGCGGGAGTCGCCCAGGGATCAAAGCTTGGCCCCTTCCTCTACAGCCTGATGACATCTGACCAACCGATACCAACTGGTTGTGAAAATTTACTATACGCTGATGATTCGCTCACCTATGCTACGTCGATGTCACCACTATTCGCCGTCAAAAAAGTAGAAGCCCACATCAACAGACTCTTCACGTTCTACCAGAAATGGGGCATCAGAATCAACCCCTCCAAATTGGAACTGGTTTGCTTCAGAAGACCCTCTAATGGAAGAGGCGGCCGGACTGCTTACGTTTGCAAAAATCTTGCCCTGAAGCTTCCAAACGGATCCACCATAACTGCCAAATCAAACGTGAAGTACCTGGGTATCCATATATATCATAGCTGCTCAAATTCAACCCACACTCCAGGAATGTGTTTAGAAAAGCCAGCTGGGCCTTCAACCGAGTTCATCCCCTGTTGAAGAGAAGAAATGAACTAAGCCAACCGACTAAGTTACTGGTCTACAAGCAGCTCTTGCGACCAGTTATCAGCTATTCTTTCCCAGTCTGGTTCACTATATCCAAGACAGCCATGAAAGAACTTCAAGTATTTGAAAGAAAGATACTCAGGATCTGCACCGGCCTACACTTTGACCGACGGCGGCAAAAGCACTACAGAAACGAGCAATAATACTCAGCAGCGAAAATAACCCCACTGGACAAGTATTTAGTTACTTCAACAAAGAAGCTAATGCGGAGCGTCATAGACCACCCCAATCAACTAATGAGAAGGATGACCACCGAGCAACGACATCCTGAGCCGAGGTACCTCAGTGTGATGGAAACCCTGGACGACGACATCATCAAGGACAACGAGGACACCATATCGTTTTACGCTGACACAGGGTCAGCCTACCACCGCGGCTAAATGCCATTATACCCCTAAAACCATCTTTAAAACCACCAAGGACAACCGGGAGTGAACACCCTGAGGAAGATAAAGTCAACCGACTTCTTTATTGTAATATTTATTTTTTGACATGTAATTTTATATCTTATAATATTCTAATCTTAAGTCATTCTATACCGTTAGGCCCCCTATGTGCCAACAAATGTAAATTTTTTCCAATGTTATCATATGTTAGTTGTAAGCCAAATTGTAAATATTGTTCAATAAAACAAACTTGTAATTGAACTTGCGAGAAATAAATTCAAGTTGATACTCCAAAAGGTCATAGCGCTCGGTCATCGCAGTCAATCTTTGACTTAACTGTGTATTTATTGTTTTCAGAGCATCTAATTCCGCCGACAAGGAAGCAACATCAGATTTAGTGGCTAGATCCTTTATTTGCTCAGAGATTGTGCTGTTCAACAATGTTTTTAATTGTGCTACTGACATTTTGCCTACTTCCATTTTATTTGTGTTTGATTTCAAATTCAATTTTTTGCATCATCATCTCAGGACTCTAATTTATTGGTTCTGGTGAAGCGTCAGTTAACGATCTTTTCTTGCCGTTCATCAGTGGATCCCGTTGTGCCAAGTTGGAATTTGTTTAATATTTGAATTAACAAGACTTCCTACCTTAAATTATGACTTTTTTGTTTTGTATTTGCACCAGAAATCCACTTAGTTCAGTTTTAAATGTGTATTGTATTTTTATTTACTTATTTTATCAAAAAACTAAAAAACTTTTAAGGAGTTTGATTTTTATTACACTTCACCAATGACAGTTGAAATGTCAATAATCGGATCTGTTTTAAATACAAAGTCGAGTTGCTTACCCATGTAGTTTGAAGCTCCACTTACTTGGCAGAGGCAAAATTCTGCAAAGCGACCAACGAACAGACATTCTTTAGGAGAGATGGGGCTAGGAGCAATGTAAAACGATTGGTCGTCTGACAAAGTCCAGTTTAGATACGGCACGTTGAAGTCACCCAAAATAGGAATCTCATCATAGGGTTCGCATAAATCTGAAATGTCGTCAATAGTTTTTATTGCAAGTTCGTGAGATTCGAGGGGATGCGATGCAAAATGTAAAAGCAGATAATGTAAAGCGATTTATGGAGTTGTGTAATTTTGATTGAGACAAAGTCAAGGCTTTTGGGGAGGAGGATGTTGAGAGAAGAGATGAGTCAATTGTATTGGTGACAGCTATCAGGACACTACAACAAGGAGAGACATAAGTGTCGCAGTCTTTATCGTCATCTCGATAAACATTGAAAGTAGAAGGGAACAATTCCTAGTTGTTAATGCTAGAGATAAGATTAGTTTCAGTCAGGGCATATACTTCAAAAGGCAAAGCGTGGGATTGTTGAAGGACTGCTCTTGTTTTTGAGCGAAGTCTTCTCACGTTTTGATAGTAAAAAGTAAGAGGTACATTACTAACTGAAAAGTCATGGTCAGCTCTACTACGTTGAAGGTGGGATATTCGCTTTGAGTGAACATATTGACCAAAAGCTTCTAGATCATTAGCGACCTTTTCAGGGGACAGATTAAAAGCTCATGATATTTGATATATGTACAGTTTCTTAAGGGTGGGAACATCAGTGGGGAGACCTTCCTGCTGAATAGAGGGATTGATTAGAGGGTAAAGAGGTACTGTGAGCAGGCGCAGATCCAGGATTTTGTTAAGGGGGGGGGGGGGGGGGGGGGTGGGCAGTTTTCCTGTTTTTCAATGATTTGCAGATATTAAATATAAACTCAATCAATATAAGAATACATTTTTTATTTAATTAGAATAAGAAAAATTGTTTAAAACAAATTAGTTAAATTAGGTTAAAACAGTGAATTAAATGATAAAATCAAACTTTTTGTTGGAGCCGGTTTTTGAAAACCTTGTTATTACTTTTTCAACATTGATCGGGATTTGTTTGTGGATGTGCATAAGTCCCAGACCGCAAAGGCGCTTTTAACTCATTGAAGACCTTTAATAGGTTTTAAAGCGCCGCAATGAAAGAAAAGACCGGTTTGCCGAAGAATTCGTAACCGGAAGCGTTGCAAGGATGAAAAGATAAATGTGTATAATGCCAAACACAGTCTTATTGCATTTATCCATCAACGACAGAGCAGTAACGGGAAGATGGTTGTTCTGCATCTTTTCCGTTAACCATTTTTACCGCCACAACACAAGCTCATCTTTGAGCAAAAAACAGGCTGTGTCTGTATTTTACTCTAAGAGTTGACCAAAGCGATCTATTAGCGACTTAACGGTGGTTAACGTCAGTATTATATTGAATTGTATTTTCCGGAATGAAAATTGAAAGTTTAAATACATCTAAGGTTTCCGGTCGAAATCTTTCATGCAAATCTCAATTCAATTAGATTAGTCAATTAGAGGTGCATATAACGAAATTATGTAGTATACCTCAGCTGAATTAGTGTCAAAATTAGCTCGGTGAATTTGGCGTCCACCATGACGTGGAATACGAGGAATTTTCAACTCAACATTCAACTGATTACACAAATTCTTTGCATGCTGCCAGGTGTTGTGGAAACTGGTATCTATGTTTTTCCGATCTTACTACAATCTAAATCTCTTGGCCTGAAAAGCAGCGCAATGCCGATTTCCGTTCTTTAAAGTCTTAAAGAACGGAAATCGTGTTCTTCACTGGCATTGCGCTGCTATTCAGGCCAAGAGAATTAGATTGTAGTAACTTGCTCAAGGACTGTGTTAAAGACAACACATCACTCAAACTCAAAACTGATACAATAAACTGTGTATTGCATACAAAAGTTATAAGTAAGGAAGCCTTGCCAGCCGTGGTGCTTGGGTCACACCACTGCGATATCGTATCCAACGCTTCCACAATTTTGATGAGGTTCAAAGAAAATTGTAGTACACCTTCATGTCGTTTTACCCACCCTGTTTCGCAAAGTGATGTGAGGGCACACCCCAAGGTGTTCATGAGGACAGTTTTTCGTTTCGGATGCGATTTGAAGAAGAAGGTTACCTCTTTCATTATTGCAACAGAGCAGCTTCTCGAATGGCAGGTACTTTTGAACTTTGAGAGATGGAGTTATTTAGCTTATGACTGAAGCATGGAGTCCTAACAGCATTTTTCGCTTCTCTCTGAAGTTCCACGACAGCACCTCGAACTTCTGAAAGCATAACAACACATCCGTCTGTCCCTATTTCCACACAGCATTCAAGAGGAAGTTTGAGCCTTTTCTTCAGTTGCAACAATACAATTCGGCCGATGGCTTTGCCAGTTAGATATAACTCCTAAGATGTAGAAATTCCTTCCAATTTCTCTCGGGCAGCTAGTTTTTTCTAGTTTCCGTCCAGCTTTCCTCATTAGATTCGTATTCATCAAATGCATCCACGAAAGAGACAAAATCGTCACGAATGCTATCATTGTTAACGTAGCGTTATATAATACTCAGTTGGTAGAGGTGAGATGTATCAGTTGTTTCATCAAAAAGTGTTGAATAATATTGTGAATCCCCAACGTCACTCAAAATTAGATCACAAGCTTTTTTTTTGTAGCGAATACGTACAGTTTGCTTCAGACTTAACATTTTTATTGACAGAGAGGGGGGGCAATTGCCCCCATTGCCCCCCCCCAATTGTCCCCATTGCCCCCCCCCCCTGGATCCGCGCCTGACTGTGAACTGTGGGAGTGAAATTAAAAGAGATCCTTTGCTGAGATTTAGAAGAAACATGGCTGTTTTGGAAATGGTGGGGACGATTTGGAATCAACTTGGGAGCAGCTTGAGGTCTTACCAATAAATTCGTTATTGGACCAGAAAAATTTGGAAAAAGGAGGTGGTGCATACTTGGGCCCAGGGCGTACACCTATGAGAATAGTACCAAATGAAAGCTTACGTTTAGCCCAATCAGTCTGTCAAATATTTTTGTCTTGGTGATTTTGAGATAATTAGACTTGAAGTTGAGCGCCGGAAATGGGAAAAATCCGACATTTCGGCAAATAATTACGTTTATCTCGAAAAGTGTAGCACGTAAGACAATGATTAAGGTATCATATGAAAGATCATAAAAATATCTTTCATTTTATATTTCGGAAAGACAGACCTAAAAGTTGTTTGAATAGAAACATTTTCGTTGACGTTTGTTAGCCAATATCTCGAAAAAATCAGTGATTTTTTCGAGATATTGATAAGAGATTTTTTTTTTTTTTTTATAATTAACGCGCACATCAAGGGGTTATGACCACCCTTATAATGTTATATAACACAGTGAGAACATTAGGAAAGTAGGAGAGGGTTTAATAGGAGACACCGATGCACGTTGCTTTTGAATCTTTGTGAATCGTAATGCAGGGGAAACACAGAGCCAGGTAAAGCATTCCACATACGGGTGGTGCGACTAAAATATGAATCTCTATACTTGACTGTACGCACGAAGTTGGGCTCAAGGTAAAACTGATGAGCATTCCTAGCAAGGCGGGTGTTGTGGCTAAATTGTTTCAGGGGAGGAATGCAACTGGCTATTTCACTAGAGCACTGTTTGTTAAAAGAGCGATAAAAGAGAGAGAGACAGATGACTTTTCGACGATGTTCAAGAGAATCAATCGATTCTACGATTGAACTATATCAATTTTAACGCTCTATTTTGTACCCTATCAAGAAGGTGCAAAGAAGTTTGAGGAGCACCTGACCAGATATGAGAGTTATACTCCAGTTTTGGGCGGATGAAGGCCTTATAAATTGTAACCAGATCAGAAGGGGTGAAGAACTTCCTGCACCGTCTCAAGAAACCTAAGCATTCAGCAGCGTTTTTGGCGACTTCAAATATGTGGTCATTCCAACGAAGATCATCGTTTACATACATACCAACTACTGACAGCTTTTCGGTTTCTTCGATGCAGGTACCATTCATGGATAATGGCAATGGGGGAATGTTAAGCTTCAACGGCAAGAGACAGCATTGAGTTTTCGAAGCAATGAATTCTACTCGGTTCATAAGAGCCATGCAACAATGCTGTCAAGGTCAGAATTCAATGAGCTTATCATACGCAACCGCTCCAGTTCCACATCCGAAGAGCAGGGACGTGAATTTGGAAACGAATATGAAAAGCTGAGGGTCGAGTCGTCAGCAAAACAGTTAAGCGGATTAGAAGTTTCAGACAAGAGATCATTAATGAAAATGAGGAAGAGAGTCGGAGACAAAACGGAGCCCTGGGGTACACCAGCATTTATAAAGTGGGTAACAGACTTGAAGCCATCCAACACAACTTGTATTGAACGGAAAGGTAATTTCTAATCCAACGAAAAAGAGACTCATCGATACCAAAAGCACGCAATTTCGATAAAAGATCCTGATGCCAAACTCTATCAAATGCTTTAGAAATATCAAGCGCTGTTGAAACCAAGAACGCACTGCTGCCGCTGCGATAAGCCAGATTCCGTGGAAGATATGGTTCAATGCGACCTATGTTATGCCTAGAACCATTTCAGCTGTGCCGGAGTGAATGCAAGCATTCAAGAGAAAGCATATATATGCAATGAATGTGCAGGTAAGAGTACATGTGTAGATAGCTTTACAGGGGTAGGTTCTGCAGCTGCTGTGAATAGCCAAATGTCGCAAATGCAATCAACATTTAACACTTCGATTGAACAAAGCAATTTAATGATTCCGTCGCCAACTGCAGCCAATCTTGCTGCTACCCAAGGGAGTCAAACCAACTTCGAGACTACAAATGAATTTGCTCAAGTGCTATTGTCACAAAGCCAAAGTGTTGTCACGTTTCCCGCGTACGCCGCCAACGAATCTACGACCGTGGGTGAGAATACATCAGAAGAACAAACTTTGTTGCATCCTGCCTATAACAAGCCAACGTCTACAGCACCAATCTGTGCTGCGTATGATCAAGCACCAATCTGTGCTAGCAACCGAGGTGTTTTAAAGGTTTCTGCGCACAGTGCGGCCGAAGTTGCCGCCATGTGTGGAAGCCTTTTACTTCCTTCAAATGCAACTTTACGTACTGCTTACTCTCTGCAGTCATCGACAGCACCAATCTGTGCTACCATTCAAGGTTCTTCAAATGTTTCTGCGCACAGTGCGGCCGAGGTTGCCGCCGTGTGTGGCAACATTTCAATTTCGTCAAATACGCTTATACGCCCTGCTTACTCTCTGCAGTCATCAACAGCACCAATCTGTGCTGCCACTCGAGGTGTTTCAAAGGTTTCTGCGCACAGTGCGGCCGAAGTTGCTGCCATGTGTGGAAACCTTTCACTTTCTTCAAATGGAGTTTTACGTCCTGTTTATCATCAGCCGTCGTTAACAGCACCAATATGTGCTACGTATGTACACCGGGGGGTTTCTGCGCACAGTGTGGCCGAAGTTGCTACCGTGTGTGGTAAACCTTCAACTTTCAATAACTCGTCATGCGTGAACTTAAGCCAGTCGTATCCCTTTGCATCAGCATCAACTAATACGGGGTATAATTCATCATTTGCTCGAAGCGGACATTCTTCAACGATGAAAAGGACGTTGCATCCAGATTTTGTGCTACCGAAAGATGAATTTAGTACAGTTTGTGCACCACGAATGGCAAGCTCTAAGAAAGCCAATAGCTCCAGATCGTCCAAGAGTTCATCAAGCAAGAAAATTCAAATAGAACTGCAAAGAATCGAAGAGGAACTAAAACTACGACAAGAAAGAGATGCCGAATATATTGCCAACAAGTTCCAAATTATGAATCGAGTTTTTGAATCGTCAGACGATGACGATGATGTTGATCCCGAGGTAGAGGAAGTACAAACCACTAACGCGAATGTCGACCACTGGATCTCAGGAGTGACAAACAAGAATCGGAATTACACTACAACGAATGTCGTCGCCAAACCATCCAACGTTATGGTGCTAGCTTCCCAACCTGAAAACATCAACAGATCCGATAAGAAGACGTCTTTTGGGAATGATCAACAGGGTTTAGCTGCTGAATATGCCACTAACCATTTTCTGTCTGTCAGGCAGTGCCATGAACCACTAACCCCGGAGAATCACCATCCCCAACCAACGTCCATGCCATGGACAAACGAGAACAAACACAACGTAAAATTTGTCGTGCCACCGTCGTCGCATAGCGGTCTACCTTTTCAAACCGCTCAACATCATAACCTTCACACCTACCAGAATGCACCTGAACATTTCGTGCCGGCAAACAACATCCAGCCACAATGTGCGTCCTCAAATTATTTTTTAACGAAAAATCATTTAGCAGCACGCCATTTGATTAGGGACTTGCCAAATTTCGACGGGAATCCCTCGGAATGGCCACTATTGTAAGCAAGTTTCAACCGGAGCACAGAACTTGGAGGTTTTAGTAGTGAAGAGAATATGCTACGGTTACAAAGAGCACTAAAGGGGGATGCATTAGAGGCGGTGAAAAGTATGATCATACAACCAAACGGAGCTCAACGAGTGTTAGAGACTTTGAGAATGTTATATGGACGGCCGGAGCTTATCATCAACAACTTGATTTCTAATATCAGTGCCACACCCTCTCCGAAAGCAGATAAACTTGAAACACTTGTCACCTATGCTATTGCAGTGCAGAATCTTTGTGCAACCTTAGAGGTCTCTGGAGCATTCAACAACCTCATCTACCCTACGCTGCTGCAACAACTTGTCGATAAGCTTCCTCCAGCTTTGCGTCTGAAATGGGCACTTCACAAGATTTCACTACCCATATGCACTCTTTACGAATTCAGCACCTGGATGTACATGATGGCGGAAGTGGCAAATGGAGTCTTGTCGTCAGCTCCATCTTCAACTGCCGATGAAAAGAAAATTCGAAACAAAAGCTGGAAGAATAAAGGCATCGTAAATGCGCATTACAAGGATAGCGAACAACATTTTCTAAAAGTTGAAAACAAGTGCTGTGTGTGTGGTAGTTATTGCGCTTCGGTGGCAGTTTGTAAGCACTTTCTGCAACTAAATCATGGTGCCCGCTGGGCAGAAGTCCGGAAGCAAGTGTCTGAAAAGACATGAGAATCAAAGATGTCAGTCAGAAACTATCTGTGGAAAAAATAATTGTAGCCTCAAACATCACCAGCTCCTTCACAAAGACCAAACACAGAGCTCATCATCTCCGCCTACTGCCACTGTAGGGATACATTCCAAACTCCAAGTTGACTCAGTGAATAAAACTGACGGCATCCTGTTTCGAATCGTACCAGTATTCCTCTATGCAAAAGGAGCAAAGGTCAAAGTGTACGCGCTTTTAGATGAAGGATCATCTGTTACACTATTAGATGAGGACATTCTGTGTCAGCTGAACGTACGCGGAGTGAAACACCCACTGTGCCTTAAGTGGACCGGGAACACCACGCGTCTGGAGAGTCGGTCCAAACTGATCAACCTACAAATTTCCGGCACCAAAGAGAACGCTGAAAAGTTTCAAATAACAAATGTACATACCGTACAGAAGCTTGCCTTACCAGCTCAAACCCTCAATGAAACCGAGCTACGAATGAAGTTTGAACATTTGCGTGGTCTTTCCTTCGAATCATACGGGAATATTGTTCCCCGTCTACTTATTGGAGTTAACAACGCTCACCTCGGACATCCGCTAAAATCGAAAGAAGGAGGTTGGAATGAGCCCATCGCTACTAAAACTCGTCTTGGATGGGTGGTGCATGGAAACTGCCGAAAAGGAAAAGATTACATTACCCAAGGTCACAACTTTCACATCTGCGATTGCAATGACGCGGAACTAAAACGCCTAGTGAAGAAGTTTCTCTGCGATGATAATTTCGGAGCGACAGAGTCACGGAAATCTATGCTGTCGGAAGATGACGCTCGAGCCCTAGAGCTCCTCAGTACCCGCACTATTTGGAAAACTGGAAGGTTCGAGACTACGCTTCTGTGGAAGATCGACGATGTTCAGCTCCCCGACAGCTACTCTATGGCCAAACGACGGTTCGACTGTTTACAGAAAAGGATGGAGCGTAACCCAGATTTAGCTAAAATTCTAGACGATAAAATCAAAGATTATGTCTCAAAGGGGTATGCTCGCAAAGTAACATCACAAGAGATACAGGAAAATCAAAGTCGATCATGGTATTTACCAATCTTTCCAGTTGAAAATGATAATAAGCCGGGTAAGGTCAGAGTCGTATGGGACGCTGCTGCCACCGCTCATGGACATTCGCTCAACTCAGTACTCCTCAAGGGTCCCGACCAGCTTACCCCTCTGACTTCGGTCATTCACAAGTTTAGGCACCATAAGATCGCTATATGTGGCGATATCAAAGAGATGTTTCACCAGGTCCGAATCCGGAAGGAGGATCAGCACTATCAAAGATTCTTGTGGGGTTGCAATCAGGATGTAAAACCCGACACCTACATCATGATGGTGATGACCTTCGGCGCCACTTGTTCTCCGTGTACTGCACAATTTATTAAGAATACCAATGCTGACTTGTTCGCTTCTGAGTACCCAAGAGCTGTCGGATCGATCAAAGAGAACCACTATGTGGACGACTTGATGGATAGCGTACCCACAGAGGAGGAAGCCATCAAACTAGCTCAAGAGGTCCGACATATACATACAACGCTGGCTTTTACATCAGGAACTGGATTTCAAATTCATCGAGGGTCCTGCAGGAGCTTCAAACTGAAAGAACAGAACAAGTCAGTATGAACATCAACCCGGAACTCGGAACAGAAAAGGTGCTAGGCATGTGGTGGTGCACATCGGTAGACTGTCTTACCTTCAAGATCATTTCTAACCCTAAACAGAGAGAAGTTCTTTTTGGATCGCGGCGTCCTACAAAGCGGGAGGTTCTTCGCATGATGATGACTATATTCGATCCGTTGGGGCTAATAGCTTGCTTCTTGATGTACATCAAAATACTTCTTCAAGACGTCTGGCGATCACAAATTGAGTGGGACGATACCATAAGCGACGAAGAATATACTAAATGGACCAAATGGACTAAACATCTTCCTGAAGTCGAGAATGTTAAGATCCCTAGGTGTTATGTAACGGCCTTTTGGGGTTCCGAGATACAATTACATATATTCGTGGATGCCAGCGAAAACGGCTATGCGGCAGTCGCTTACCTAAGAAATACAAATAAAGATGTAACGGAGGTGAGCTTAATAGGTGCAAAAACTCGAGTAGCCCCCCTTAAATCACTATCGATTCCCCGCCTGGAGCTGCAGGCGGCTCTTCTAGGAGCACGATTTGCGAAAAGTATCGCCAAGTCCCACGAGATAAACTTTAGCAAGCGTATCTTCTGGTCAGACTCGAAAACTGTCCTGTGTTGGCTTCGGTCGGACCATCGGAAGTACCGACAATTTGTCGCATTTCGCGTGAGCGAAATTTTGGACCTCTGCGAAATATCCAAATGGAGATGGACTCCCACAAGTCTGAATGTAGCTGACGAGGCTACAAAATGGCAAAAACCGCCGGACCTGAAACCTACGAGCAGATGGTTTAATGGACCAAAGTTCTTGAGACTCGCTCCAGATGCATGGCCACAAGAAAAGGTAACCGGACGCACAATA
This sequence comes from Melanostoma scalare, assembly GCA_949752695.1. Lineage (NCBI taxonomy): Eukaryota > Metazoa > Arthropoda > Insecta > Diptera > Syrphidae > Melanostoma > Melanostoma scalare. The sequence continues at coordinate 145,752,346 of OX456985.1, read as the reverse complement.
GAAGAGCTAAAAACTAACTTTATTGGCATTCATACGCACAGTCAGGAAAGCACATACCGATTTAAGGAAATATCGTCCTGGCGCAAGCTGCTCCGAAGCACGGCTTACGTACATCGGTTTATTCACAACACAAGCACTAACAGAACCAATTTTCCAAAATTCAACGGACCCCTCTCACGAAAAGAGCTGCAAATAGTAGAAAATCACCTATTAAGAGAAGCGCAAGCCAGAGAGTATGAGGAAGAGATCGCGGATCTATCAATGAATCGTCGTATCCAGAAAAGCAGTCGTATACTTAACCTGAATCCATTCGTAGACGAGAACCGCATCCTGCGAGCCAACGGAAAAACGTGTTTAGCTGAAAGTGTGTCCGAAGATGTAAAGAGACCGATTATTCTACCCAGATATCACGATATTACCAGGCTTATTATAAAGAACGTGCATCACCAATATGGACAACGAAATGATGAAACAGTAGTTAACGTTTTACGTCAAAGATTCTACATATCACACATCAGATCTGTACTGAAATCTGTCAAAAAAGCCTGCCAAAGATGTAAAAATAACAAAGCTCAGCCGCGTCCACCAATAATGGCACCTCTACCTTCCGCCAGACTTGCATCGTTCTGCAGACCCTTTTCGTACGTGGGAGTAGACTATTTTGGGCCAATTACAGTTACACTAGGCCGCCGTTCTGAAAAGCGCTGGGGAGTTCTTCTAACCTGCTTAACCATAAGGGCCGTACACATTGAAGTGGCTCATTCCTTGACTACGGACTCGTGTATCCTTTGTCTTCGCAATTTTATGGCCAGGAGAGGCACGCCCATCGAGATCTACAGTGATAATGGCACTTATTTCCATGGCGCCGAGCGTGAGCTACGAGAAGCGGTAACCAACATCCAGAAAGACCGGCTAGTGGAGACCTTTACTACAACCAACACTCAATGGAAGTTTATACCACCGGGGTCTCCAGACATGGGTGGCAGCTGGGAGCGTTTGGTACGCTCAGTCAAAAACGTACTCTATGCTACCACACCTAACCGAAACCCAAGCGACGAGTTATTGCGGAGTATGCTTATAGAAGCAGAAAATATTTTAAGCTCAAGGCCATTAACCTATATTCCAATCGATCCAGAGAATCCGGAGGCTCTCACGCCCAATCATTTTTAACTTGGCTCAGCATGCGGCTCAAAACCATTAGCGGAATTTAGCGACGATGTGACATTACTTCACAGCAGTTTGCAGACCGCTTCTGGAAGTGATGGGTAGCAGAATATCTTCCCACCCTTACCAGACGCTCTAAATGGTTCACACTCACAAAACCTCCGGAGGTTGGCGACATAGTCCTGGTCGTCGACCCAAACAGCCCCAGAAATAACTGCCCCAAAGGGCGAATAGTGAAAGTAAAGCTTTCTAAGGACCAACAAGTGAGGAGTGCCGTCGTCCAAACTCAGTTCGGCCTTTACGAGCGACCAGTGGTTAAATTGGCAGTCCTTGATGTCAAAGGCCCAGGAAGCAGGGATCCACCGGCGAAAGTACCAAGGGAGAGTGTTGAAACCAAGAACGCACGCGGTAATTTCGCGGTATCACCGTAGGAGGGCGGTAACGACAGCGAAATGTCAACTGACATTTTCAGGCTAGCCTTTTTGAGATCTAATTTTATAACCTAAAATTGTACACGCACGAGTTTAAACTTTGAAATATCAGAACTAAGACTAAGTAATTATACTATGAATATTTATCGATTATTGTTAATGAATTCTTTAATAAAAGGTTTTAAAACTTGCCGTTGTGCATGTTAAAGAAAAAGTCTTCGTGTTAATCGATTTGCTCGCACCATTTGTCGAGCCAACAAAGTGCCGCAACAAAGCGCAATAATCTTACTTTCTCCAAAAAAATGTAAAGATTGGTTCCACTTTTCGGTGAAATATGCCATCAAATCACCAGTGGACCGTTAGCTACGAAAGTCGTACTGACGGTCATTAAGAAGCTTTCGTTCTTCAAGATATTTCATAAGTTGACGGTTTATCAACGCTTCCATGACCTTGGAAAGAAGGGACGTTAGTGCAATTGGACAGTAATTGGAAGGGGAGGAAGATTCGCCTTTTTAAGGGACCGGCTGGACAAATGCAGTTTTCCATCTGCTCGGAAAAATCCCAGCAGAATAGGAAAGATGGAAAAGTTTACGCAGTGGTTTTGCCAGCGTAGAAGAACACCTCTTCAGAATAACGGCGGGGATACCATCTGGACCAGCGGATTTATGTATGTTGAGATCTTTGAGGACTCTCGCAACCGAGCGAGTTCGAAAAAATATCTGCTTCATCAAAGAATTTGCAGACTCGAGCTCAGGCGGAGCCAATATGCTATGAGGAAGTGTCGAATTGGCAGCAAATTGAGCTGCCAGCAAATTGGCTTTGTCGATGGAGCTGACATACGGAGAGTCATTGAAGACGAGCGTTGGGACCGATGACAAAGTCGAGTTCTTAATGTTCTTGACAAAAGACCAAAAGTTTTTACTTCCTTTTGGACACAATAGTATTTTTTGCCTTACCTTTTGGTCATGTTAAAACTAAGCCTTTTGTATTTTAGCATTACAGATATTTCTGGCCCGTTTGAACAAATTACGGTTTTCTACAGTAGGGTTATCTTTAAATGTTCGAAAACTTCTTTCTCGATCCCTAATCGCCTTTTTACAGCTTGAATCAAACCACGAAATCTCTTTGGGGATGATACTTTTTGTTCTGTGAGGAACAAAAGATTGCACCACTTTAATCCTTAATGGGTAAGCTTTAATTTGATGTATAATTAAGCTTTCATACATAAAGCACATCACGTTCATTATACACAACTCCTAAAAAAAATTAACAAAAAATATGTTCCACAGCAAATGCATTTTTTCATTTAATTTTTCGCAGTACCTACTCCGTTGTTTACAAAACATAAGACCAGAGTACATATTAATGCTACAAATAAAAAAAAAAAATACTAATCTTCGTTTAGATCTATCAAAATGCCATCCAAAAACAAAGCTTGTGCTATATTTATTGCTTCCTTGTGTCTTGCGTAACCCAAATATAGGGTGGCTTAAGCATCGAAATTTTGCAGTATCGATAGTTTTCGCAAAAACTATCGATAGTATCGATAGACTATCGATACTTTACTTTGAATAAGAACCTGTTAACTGTACTTGCAAAAAAAAGTAAATGAAAAAATACTGTTTGTTTAAACTTCAACAAGCTTGACCTTAATTCTCACAAATAGTATTTTGATAGTCAAAAGCCCAGATGCATTTAAAACTATACTCATTAAAATAATTAACAAGTAAATTGATTAAAACAATCACAAAAACTTAATGTCATTATTTCATTTTAAATGTATTTTATTTTTATTTCAAGAAAAAAAGAACAAAACCAAAAAAAACGTTATTTATTGAAAATTAAACAAGTGTTGGCATCTTCTGTAAAAAAAAGCAACAAATACCAACATTGCTTTATTATTTCTCAGGGCTAATTTTTCATTCTCCTGAAATCAATTAATCCGATAAACGAACAAATAAGTAGTATCTATATTTTAATAATAGAATCTCCTTGTATGAATGTTCAATGAATATTCCAAATTCGTCCTTGCAAAATATGTCCGAACTCAAAATTGATTCATAAAAATAACTTTTTTGACACTTTGCTTACTCCTAAAAAAATGTTTTTATTCTTGTAGTAGCAGATAAATTTATTTCTCTCATAAAATATTTATTCTTTGGAATAACCCTTTCTGACAGTTCAAAAACTAATTTTTGAGTTATCAAAGGGATAAATTCTATTAGACGCCTATCATACTGCTATCTGGGGAATGAAAATCGGCTCTAAAATCAATTTGATGAATAATGCTGGGCTTATATGCATCTGCGGAAGTGCAGAAAAGTAAAGCGAGACGGATGAAGATTACAAAGCACAAAAGTTAAAAAGAGAGACGAATAGGATTATGGTTGCAGATGAAAAATTATGGTTGCAGATGAACATGTTCATCTGCACCCATAATTTTTCATCAGCAACCATAACTAGGAAGTTCGTTCCCTCTCTATCAGACAAGTATGAATTTTACATCTTGTGTCTTTTTCCGATTTTCATCTGCACTTGCAGATGCATGTAAATCCACCATAAACCTCCGCAGGACGGGAAAGTTCTATCAGAGATTATGAGATGTACGACAACAAAATAAACAACTAAAGCACTAAAGAAACCTATTGTCTCCATTCCAAGCTATTGGTTTCATCATTGTAGCGATTGCCGTGCCACCGGTGCACTCCGGTCCATAAGATTGTTAAATCGCCTTTTTGACTAACTATTGTTTTTATATATAATGCTTTTAAAACTTGATACTTGAAGGATTGAAAACTATCGATAGTTTTTTTAAACTATCGATGTACGCGATAGTTTTTTACTATCGATACTATCGATAGACTATCGATGTTTAAGCAGCCCTACCCAAATACCATAAATTGCTCATGACATGAGCGCAACAACCAACAGTCCTCATTGCAACGAGACTGTTACAATAGTAAGGTTTTATTGCGTTTGATGTTTGAACTATGTGCTGCGTTTGCTTCGCTATCCAGAAGGAACAGACTTATTCCCAACGAACTGTTTGGAAACATTAATTTAAATGAAAATGATCGTCCATCTATAGTCATTTGCGATGGAACATAAGTGTACCTACCTTCAAAAAAGTTCAAACTACGGCATTCTGATGTCAACATAATGAAACATCTTTTCGGAGACGATTATGGAACGTTCAGTCAATACTTTAGACAAAATGATTTTTTTTTTGGACAAAGGATTCAGAGACGCAGTCCCACATCTTGAATCTCAACGATATAAGGCTTACATGCCTGAATCTGTTGCTGAAGGTAACTTACTCAACTTACCACAGAGCGGGCTTATAGATCCAGGTGTGTGACTATGGTCTGATGGTCGTGAACGGACGGTTTAAAAGGGATTTTAAACTAATTCGACAAAAATTTTTCAACCTGGCTGCTGGTCATTTGATGGACGACTTCAAAATTGCAAAATTGCATTGAAAACAGTGCTATGGCGAACGTTCAGCTAGAACTGGCTTAAAATCGTTTGAATATTCCTTTTTATTTAGGTGCCTATGTAAAAGAAATTAATCGATGGTAATATCCCGACTTTAAGTAATTTCCCACAACTCACTATTCTAGAACTTCGGATGATATCATTGGGGAATTACCAGATTAACCAAGCTCGATCCTACTCTGGTCAACATTAAAAAGACCAGGGAACCTATACAATCGAAGTCTGCGAAGATCAGATGCGAATTACTTCTACTGCTTATCATAGTCTTATAGGCAACAATAACTTTTTATTGCGAGGGCGAATCAAATCCAAGCATGTAAGTAGAAAAGTGTATCTCACTTCCATCTTGGTGAATAGCGATGCAAACGCAGCACACAGTTCGAACGCAATGAATGCTTACTATTGTAACTGTCTCGTTGAAATGAGGACTGTTGGTTGTTGGGCTCATGTCTTGGTATTTGGGCTACGCAAGACACCAGTGCCCCTGTTCTGTAACTATCGCCTCGACGATGAACGGTGGAAAATGGAACGAAATACTATGAATTTAGTAGGATCTCGTTCCATTTTCCACCGTTTATCGCCTGCTTTTATCGAGGCGATAGTTACAGAACTGGGGCACAGGAAGCAAAAAATATAACACAAGCTTTGTTTTTGGATGACATTTTGATAGATCTAAACTAAGACTTCTTTTTTGTTTGTAGCATAAATATGTATTTTGTTTTAATGTTTTGTAAAAAACAGAGTAGGTAGAGGTACTGCGAAAAATTCAATGAAAAAATGCATTTGCTGTGGGACATATTTTTTTGTTTATTTTTTTTTAGGAATTGTGTATTATGTACGTGATATGCTTTATGTATGCGTAATTATATATCAAATTAAAGCTTATCAATTAAGGATTAAAGTGGTGCTAAAAAGATACAGGTCGTCACTGATTTTAATTCTTAAGATGACATAAGCTATTTAACAAGAAGTAACCGTTGTTTTTAGGGAGAAATAAGTGATTATGCAGATAGAATCATTTGCAAAGAGTTTGTTGAAGAATAAGCATCTCCCTTAATTTGGCTAGATAAAATCTTATTTTCTAGTTTCTTTGTTCCGTTTGTGCTTGGTGCATATGATGTATGTGAAACATCATATGCACCTCATTTTAAGATTTATTCCAATTGAAATAACTTAGAAGAAAAACTTCAAAACATGAACCGATTAAAAAAAGATACTTTTATGGCATTAAGAAAAGATGCCCACAAAAATCAGTTATTAACGACAAAAGTGAAATTATAACCAAAGAACAAAAAGGTGAGTTTTTTAATGAAGACTTGATTATCTGCTGTGACTTACAAAGCATTGTGAAGCAAAATTTCGAAATTTTTGAAACAAAGCTGACATGCCCTTTGTAACGGTTTTCAGATCTTCTTATTTCACGTAAGCGAATTTGTTCTCGGTCGTTTATTTACTCAGATCCACAGGAATCTCCGAGCAAACAAATGAACATGAAATAAGTTGTCCAGCTTATGAACACGGCTCGGCAAGCTTTTTTCCCCATTGGCTTGCTCGTCGGTGGGGTGGGTACTTGCGTTCGCCACTGAACTACCGCATTGGATAATCATATCGACATGAATTGAAAACAACAAAAAACGAAAAATAATATAAATGGTCCACATTCTTTCCCAGATCTTAAAAGTTTTGTAACAAAAAAGAAAGGCAACTCCAAAAAAAACTCTTTCATTTCCCTATTCAAATGGGATCCCCGGATGTTATTGGGTTCCCAGTGTAGCCCACCCTCTGTTTTCATCCTTACAGTTGAAAACTCCATGGTTATCGTCCCACTAATTTTATACGACAACCCCTAATTTAAGTTCGAGTTACTCTTTAGTAATAACTCATTTTGTTTTTCCCAAACCTCACCTTATCCCTTAAGCACTACCGTAAACGATCACTGCATCTCAGCTGATCTTCAAAAGTACTTAAAAATGTGTACGACAATGTATGGAGTATTTTTCATATTTAGATATTTATTTATAGTGCAACTCGATGTGAAGTGACAATGTCATAGCAACGGAATTATAAACTTTTAATGTACATAGGTAAATGAAAATGGATTTTATATTCAATTTGAGCTTGATATGCGATATTTTGTTTGTGTATAATGCCGAAATGCGAAATATGTTTTCAATGGAGTATTGCAGGTAGAAAAGCAAAAGAACACAAATTATTGTTTTCTCTTAAGGGTTTAAATTCCTTCATTCTCCACAGCATAGGTAAGCATTTATGGTGGCTATTGCATTGAACATGGGGTAATAGAGCATGTTAAGATGTGTGTGTGTGTGCTGTTGATATAGGTCATGATCTCATGAACTCATGATCATATGACATGACTTGTGTGAGTTATCTGTATGGTTGCAATGAGGTAGTGAAGGAGGATATGAAAATTCGTTTGTAGGCTTTTTTTGTGTGCTTTTTGTGGGGGGTAGAATAAATGTGAGTTTGCAATGTACAAGTTAACGTCAACAAAAGTAGGAATAGGTGCACTTGGGACCGATCCGTTAAACGTTAGAATATTTGAAAATTTGAAAAAAGGTAAATGTATGAGGAATAGAAAGTGTGAATAAATAAATGATTTTATTAGTGAGTGATAAAACCCAATGTAATTTGTTTATGGTTGTTTGTATAAGGGATCGACACGGGACACCATGTCGTGAAGTCGAGTATTAAAATCTACAGATAAATGAAAAGAGGATTGTGAAAATAAAGTGTTAAGGAAATGTTTTGTTTGTTAGAAAATTGGGTAAAGGTAAAGGTAAAGGTGTAAAGAGTGAAGTTAAAGGTAAAGGAATGTTGGATTGTTTGTAAATAAAAAAGGTGTAGATTGTGAGAACGAATGAAAGTGGTTTTTAGAAAATTCCAATCTACAAGCATATATTTAATTTATGACTGCAAAGGATCGAAGCGGGTCACTGTGTCGTCGTTTGATAGGTATTCTATATAGATGTCCCTAAATAGCCAAGTACTAATATTTACGAATATAAATCAACAGAGGATTCTGAAAATAATCTGTTAAGGAAATGTTATATTTGCTTGAAAATTGGAAAAGGTGGAAAGATTCAAGTGCAAAGGATCGATGCGGGTCAGCGTGTCGTCGTTTGATAGGAATTGTATTGATGTACCTAAATAATCAATGTGAATCGGTTCATGTAAAATAAAGAAAATGCTGTCAATTAGATTTTTGGAATTTATTTCTTTAATTTTATTCAATACATTTTATAGGATTTCGTTTTTATTTATCCACGAGTTATGTTCTGTTGGAAATCCCAACCACTTAACAAAAACTTTTTTGCCTCTTGTCTGTAGAATTTTTTCCACCAGAAATACGTTTTTACTTTTTGACTTCATTAATTCTTCATTATAGAAACCGCCTTGTACGGGTTTTCCTTCAAAGTCTTCAAGAAGATATGTTATAGGGTTAGTTTCTTGGATTTTTCTTATTTTAAAGATCTCAGTTGTCCAGTTGGGGGTGTATCCTTTTTCAAACACATGTTTATGTTTGCTGATTCTTACTTTATCACCGACCTTAAATTTTTGTTTAATTATTTCTCTTTTCTTGGTTTTGAAAAGTGGTAATATAGATTTTGAATTTTCCTTCGTTACATCTACAGGATAACATTTAATGGTTCTGTGAAAAGAATGATTGTAATCATGGAGTAATTTCTTATAAATATTTATCCACTTATAGCTGCCATTGAAACTAAATTCTTTCCACATTTTTTCTTTTAAGGTTCTATTAAATCTTTCAACAATAGAAGCCTTTAATGAACTAAAAGTAGAGTAATGGTTAATTTTATACTTTCTCATTAAGCTATTGAATGTTTTGTTGTAAAATTCTTTCCCATCGTCTGTTTGCAAATTTTCGGGAGTTCTAGAAGAATCAATAAATATTTGTTCCATCCCTTTTGCAATAGTTATTCCTTTTTTGTTTTTCATTGGGATGGCCCATGCGAATTTCGAAAAAGAATCGATGACTGTCATTAAATATTTAAACTCTTTGTTTTGGGAACTATAAGGAATCATTTCAACAAGATCAGCCTGCCATAAATCATCATAACCTTTAATGATAACATGACGACGTTTGAAATTTCTACGTGCTGGCTTATGCAACTCTTCCACAACCTGCCGTTTACTCATATTTGTAAGGAGTGAATACAACAAAACAAAAAAGAAGTCTTTTATAGCTATATAAAATATATTATTTTTTATTTATTTTATTCCAATTTTTATAAAATAACATTAATTTCTTAATTCTTACTAAACGATTTTCAATCATATAGCAAGCACATGTATCGGGTCCTAGTTGACATTGATTTGATGACCAACAGCAATTGGAGTAATGGTTACCATGAATTGAGTCAACATAAAATCTGTTTTCGAATCTTTTAAGAAAAGATATAGAACTTTTAAACTCTTCATGGTGTTCATCTAATATTTCTCCATGATTTTTTAAAAAATCACAAATATCTTTTATTATTATTTTTTCCGAGTCCATTTTAAAGGTTCCTTGTTGTCTAAGTTCTGAATACTAACTAGCAAATTTTATTTTATTTTATGAAAATTGAACTTTTCTTTAGTCTCTTTCATATATGTAATATATATACATATATATGTACAAACAATATTTCTTACTTATGGAACATAGGGTGTAATGGGAATACTACTTTCATAACATGATCAGCTTTTGTTCCTATTTTATCATCAATATACTTTTCTTCTGCAGCATCTTTAAGGTTTTGGGAAATCGGAAATGATTTCATGTTTTCATGGACCATAGATGTTATTGTTTCTTTTATAGAGGAGTCTATGTGATTTTTTAGTACTCGAATTTCCTCACTAAAAGTTGACAAAACTTCCAGCAATGAAGAGTTTACGTGGTTTTTAATACTTGTTTCCGTAAAACTTATTTGATCATCAACATATCCTTTGCAGACGGCCTGGTGTGGAAATCTCGGTTTTTTTCCTATGTTGTTTAAATATCTATGCCCCATATCAAAATCACCCGATGGTAGGAATTTTAATTCCGATTTTTTGAGGTTCTACATTGTCTAAGGTTTTTTGAAAAAGTTTGGAACTCCTACCGAACTTGTCAACGTTCATCTTGTATATGCAAGGATTATGGTTTTGATTAATCTTAATATATGATATTTGATTCTTTTAGTTCTTCAATTATAGAATTGATTTCATTCTGATGGTTATTGTTGCCAGCATTTTTTGATGCTGTTAAAAGTCTAAGTCTATTAACAATTTCATTAGGATCATTCCAGAACACATATTCCATATTTTTGTTTGTGTATGTCATTTCAGTAGTATCAGTATAAGATGCCCCTGTTTTTTCGCTTTCAGTTTTAAGTCCGACAGCAAGTTTTTTAATTATTTGAGTATATTTTGCACCTCTGTTACCCTTGATTCGTGAAGAACTGTCATGATTTATTCTATGTGCGTTGGTTTTTTGTAAAATTTTTCGATATTCTTCTAAGTCATTAGCACCATATTTCTGCTTACGTGGATTTTTCTTTAACATCAACTCAATGAGACCAGGAGTTCGGCTAAAAGTCTCACCATCAATTATAAAATCATTTTCATTCATTTCAAAGTTACATTTGCCTATTTTAATAGTTTGAGTGTTCACATCAAAATATGGACCATAATTTGTATCGCGATTCGATTCTGATAATATTTTTTGGGTGAAAGAAGATGATTTGTCAGGCCTGTCCATACTTTTTGTTAAAAAAGACATCCTGTTAGAACCTGTTATATTCTTTGGGGTACTGAAAATAAGAGAATCGTCTATGCTTTCCAATTCCTGTGTTAGTGAACTTGTTTGTTCATGATCTGTTCCGTTCTTTTCATCAAACGATTTGAATAGAAATTTACGATTTTTTAGTGTCTCTTGCTGAAAATTGTCTTTCCTTTCTTTCTCAATCAATTTTTTTAACGGCTCAACAATAGGTTTGAATGTGTTTTCCAATTGAGTTTCTCTCATATTTTGGCCAGTTTTAAGTTGTAAATATTTATTTCTAAGCACATTTTTAGTTTTCACTAGATCTTGTACCACGTTTTCATCCATTTCTATGATTTATGAAAAAGAAATTATTTGCCTTTAACCAGCTAGCTGTCTCTAACAGTGATATTGTCAGAATGTTTGGATCTTAAATGGTAAATGCGTATTTATAGCAATGCAGTTTTATTGAAACTGTTTTTGTAGCGACCTTTTAAAATACTGCTCTCTTTGTCTATAACCAGGAATCCAAAATTATCAGTCCAACAGTGAGAACACAACTCTTTAAATTGATTAAATGTCATATCTGAATTAATATGATCTTTGTAAACATGCTTCAAATTCAACTCATCTTGTTTGAAAAGAATGATAAAGTTAGCATTATCTCTGATCAAATGTTTTGGTATATGAGTATAGGACTGACATAAGTAAAAGCTGTCAACCCCGTTATGTCGTCCCATGCAAAAATAGTCTCTTATATTGTTTTGCTTCTGACATGCAACATCATCGAATATGAAAACTGAGTTATTTTTAGCTTCTGATGGTGTCATTATTTCACAATTGTTTGAAAATTCATTGTATTCCATTCCTCTGATTGATGTTATCAGTTTTTTAAGATATTGATATTTTGGCTGATGCAAAGATTTAGAATAAATATAAATATTTTCAAACTTCAATCCATTAGGGTCAAGAAGAATGCTAAGCATCACATTTGTCTTCCCGCAATTTGAAGGTCCTACGATAATTCCTCGAATACTGTTTGGAAACAAAGATCCATGTTTCTTTTTAATTTTAACATTGGAATCAAAATTTTTTATTTTTATAATTTCTTGCTGCTTAACGAAGCGCATAATGATGACTAACAACTTCTGAAATAAAACATCTCGTTTTAATATATTTCTATAATCATATATGTTTCAACCCTCGCCTAAGAAGGTGTATTAATTATAATATGATTGAGCACAACACTAAAAAAAAAAAAACCAGTATCATAAAAAAAAGAAAATCATTTGGAGGAGAAGGGTTTTTAAATAAGGCTATTGACAAACTACCGTTCGAACTACATATTCCCTCCTATAATTATTGTGGTCCAGGAACGAAATTGGAAGAAAGATTACGTAGAGGAGATAAGGGAATTAATCAATTGGATGAGGCTTGTCGACTGCATGATATTGCATATTCTAAAAGTAGCTCTCTCTCAGATCGACACGTTGCCGACAAAGCTCTAACAGAACAGGCTTGGAAAAGATTCAAAGCAAGTGACTCTTCAGTTTCTGAAAAATTAAGTGGGCTTTTAGTTACCAACATGATGAAAGCAAAGACAAAATTTGGTATGGGGAATAAAATGGCCCGATCTGTAAATAGAAAAACTATCAAAAATAAACCCAAAAAGACTTGCAAAAGCAGTATTTTTAAAAAGGTTATAAGTGAGGCAAGAAATGCTATTAAAAATAATGTCAATTGTTGTGGTACAACCTCTATAGCAAATATTGCTGTTAAGGCTGCAAAAAATGCCTTAAGAAATAAGAAAAAACAGGACATTACCACTCCGAGAATAATTCCACTTCCCAAGAGTGGTGGTTTTCTCCCACTTTTAGCTCCTATTCTCGCTGGTCTATCAGCTGTGGGTTCTTTGACGGGTGGAACAGCTGGCGTAGTAAAAGCCATCAATGATGTACGAGCTGCTAAAAGACAATTCGAAGAAAACAAACGTCATAATCAGGCTATGGAATCAGTAGCTATTCAAGGAAATGGATTATTCTTACGACCGTATAAAAATGGTCTTGGCCTTTTTCTTAAAACTCCAAAAAATGGATTATTCTTACGACCGTATAAAAATGGTCTTGGCCTTTTTCTTAAAACTCCAAATGCAAAAAACTAATTGACCTGCTACCTAACCATCCTTTAAGTAATTTGGAAATTGAACACTTTGGAAATAACCACTTAAAGAATTTTAGAGGAGTTTTCATGCGAGACTCATTACCAAGGATATCATTCGATAAGGAATGTGGTGTTTTAAATTTGGATGATGAAGCTGGGATGGGTACTCATTGGGTAGCATATATTATAAACAAAAAAATAATGTTATCAAGTATTTTGATAGTTTTGGAAATTTGAGACCACCAACTGAACTTATAAGCTATCTTGGTAGTAACATAAATTATAATTATATCCGAGAACAAGACTTTGATACATTTATATGTGGTCACTTATGTTTAAAATTTTTACTAGAACAATGTAATATTATTTTTTAAAAACTTAAATGAGAATTCAATAAAATGACGTAGAAAAATCAAAACCTCATCATTTGTCTTTTAATCGAGATGTCGTTAACACTTACTTTGAGTGGAAATGAATCAACTCTGACTGCTGAGTATTTCCCACCAATTGTACTGAAGTCTAATTATTATGTATGTGGGCTTATAGATTTTCAAACATATAACTCTATACCAAATGTAGATGAGTTTAATAACTTGTTACATGTGGGTGATAACGTTATAACGTTTCCAATAGGTTCCTATGAGATAGAAGATATTAATAATTTAATACAAACAAAAATTATTGAAATTAATAAAAACAAGAAAAGTGGAGCCAAAAAGAGTGAAATTAAAATCAAGGCAAATAACAATACTTTGAAATGTGAACTAATTAGCTCAGAAGACATTGACTTCTCTAAACTAAATTCTATCGGAGCTATTCTGGGGTTTAGCAAGAAACTTCTAGAGGCAAATTTATATCATGAATCAGATCTTTATGTTGATATTAACAGAGTAAATGCTATCCGCATTGAATACAATATCATAGAAGGAACCTATATTAATAATCAATCAGCTCACATCTTACATGAATTTGCTGTTAAAGTAAGTCCTGGCTATAAAATCGTTGAAGCTCCGAGGAATGTTATTTATTTACCTGTGAACGTCAAGCGGATAACATCATTGTGTTTAAAATTTGTTGATCAAGACGGAAAAGACATCAATTTCAGAGGGGAAAAAATAACTGCCCGATTACATTTAAAGCCGGAAATATGATTGTATATGAACATATAATAAATTCAATTTCATATAAAAACAACACACAAAATAATTTAATACTTAATCCATCTTCGAACTCAATTGCGGTAACATCTCGTCTTACCAAAGATAATCGGGACTTTTTATTATCATTAGGATACACATTAAAAAAGAAATATGCTTAATATTTTTCAAGAACCGGAGATTAATGAAAGTATTTCTAAATATGAATATCATACTTATTCACCGTATCAAAACAATTTTGAACGCAATGACATCATTCAGATTTCTATACAACATCAAAATCTTAATGTTCTTCCTTCAGAAAGTTTTTTGTATGTTGAAGGAACAATTTCAAAAGCAGATGGAAAAGAGATACTCACTACAAAACTTGTAAATAATGCAATGGCTTTTCTCTTTGATGAACTACGATATGAACTGAATGGCAAAGAAATTGACTGTAATCGAAATGTCGGAATAACATCAACGATTAAAAATTATTTATCTTTATCCAAAAATGAAAGTGATATGCTACTGAATGCATCTTGGTCACCCGACTCAACTATTAATTTGAAACCAATGCATTTTAATTATTGTATTCCACTGAACAAACTTTTGGGATTCGCCGAAGATTATAAAAAAATTATACCAAATGCTCGACATGATCTAATAATTACACGTGCAAGATTGGATGAAAATGCTCTTATATCCCCGACTGATGAAAATGTTCAAATAAAACTTCATAAGGTTCAGTGGAAAATACCGCATGTGACTTTATCAGATGCTATGAAATTAACTCTATACAAATCTATAAACACAAATAGTTTTATGAAAATTGCTTTTCGAAACTGGGATCTTTATGAATACCCCACACTTTCAACTTCTACCCATCATATCTGGAACGTGAAGACAACAACACAAATAGAGAAACCTCGCTACATTGTCCTTGCTCTGCAAACTGAAAAAAATAAGAGAATATCTGCTGATCCTACAATTTTTGATCACTGTGATCTTACAGACTTAAAAGTTTATTTAAACTCCGATGTCTACCCACATGAAGACCTTAATATTTCTTTTGAAAGAAACAGATATAGTTTGTTGTACAGAATGTATACCGATTTTCAGAAAACATACTATAATAAAGCTAACACCGAGCCATTACTTTCCTGGGAGCTATTTAAATCGCGTTCCCCAATTTTTGTTATAGACTGTAGACATCAAAACGAAACCTTAAAAACAGGTCCTGTCGACATACGCTTGGAGATCAGAACATCAAAAAATATACCAGCAAACACATCAGCTTACTGTCTTATGCTCCATGACCGCATTATTGAATACAATCCACTTGATCAGGTAGTCAACAGAATTGTTTGAATTCAAAAAATAAGCATAAAAAATGTAAACATGTTAAAAAATTGGCGAAGAAAAGCGAGTTTAATAAAAAAAATCTAGTTTTTCTTTTTGTAATATAAAATTATTTTTATTATTAAATAAACGAATTTTAATATAACATTTTTTTTATTTAAATTTTTTATAACTAATGTGGTGGTATGTCATATATCCACCTTCGAGCTGAAAACTATACTTCGTCGTATTCATCCTCAGATATATTTTCGAAAAACGCCGCTTCATCGTATTCATCTTCCTCGGATAAATTTTCGAAAAACTGTGCCAACGTCCTTGGAAATGCTGGTATTTCGTAAGGGGTTGGTGGTCGTGATGGTCGTGCTGATGGTGGTGGTGGTGGTGGTGCTTCATCTCGTATGGGGATCCGCCGTGTTGGCTCCACTCTTTGAATCGGCTTTTTTTTCACTTCACCATATATTTCCGCTAAACTAGCAGAAGTAGCAGGGGTTGGTGGTTGTGATGGTGGTGGTGGTGGTGGTGGTGCTTCATCTCGTATGGGGGTCCGCCGCGTTGGCTCCACTCTTTGAATCGGCTTATTATTTTTTTTTTTTACTTCAGCATATATTTCAGCTAAAAGTTCGTCCATGATAGTTGATGTGTACTTGTAACTAATTCTAATAATGTTCATCTCATCATCTTTTATACAAGAAAAAATTAAATGAATACTACCACTACTACTAAAATAGACCTTGACAAAAACCAAAAATAAAAAAAAAAAAATCAAATCTAGTTCTTATTGGTTCAAATAGAATATAAAAGAATAGTATAAGGTAACGCCCACGAAAGATATCCTTTAAAGATTCACACCAATATACATGAAAAAGATTTCCCTATTTGTGGCGTGTTGAGGATCAATCGCTAAGAAATTCAAAAGGATGCTTTGGTACCTGTTTTCTTTTTTTTGATATGAGATAGATACAATGTAGATCTATTCCATATAGTTCAAACGAATTTTATCGCCAAATTTTGGCTTCATGTAATCATAATGAAAATCATACATTAACCACTTTGATAGTTCTAAAACGACAAAACCCAAATAAATTGGTTTATCTAGTTTAACACTTCCTTTCTTCATCTCAATAGCGCACATATTCGGTGTAAATATGCTACTACTATGAAAATTGGGATGCGCAATCAGCTTTCTTGCTGAAAATTGGTTTCTATTCGCATCCCATTCTGAAACAATCTTCACATTTCTACGCTTTTCAACATTTTCAATGGTTTTACCATAGACGCTATTGTTCATTAACTTGAAAAAGTCTTTCTCAAACTTATTCCTGGTAACCTTTCTTTTTTCGGTGTTCAGTGAAATATATTTTTTGGAGCCAGTTCGACTGACTAAACTTCATGTCTCTATGTACTTTTTTTAAAACTAATCCCTGGGATTACATTGCTGTAAATTTCTTAAGTGAATTTTGAAATTTTTCCTTGAATTCAAGTGCGCAACTAACTTAGGAATTTTACAACCTGGGGTGGCTATATTTTCAGGACAAAATGGGAGATCGTTATGTGAGTCATGAATACTCGATGGATAATCTAAATCTACTTCCAATACATACCCAACATTATTCTGTGGCTACATTGACACAAACCACCCCCTAATTCCAGTTTTAAAAAAATTGTACATATCGACATCAGTTAAAAGCTCTAACTTGATATTAGTTGTTTTGAGCATAGCGTCCCATGATAACCCAGGAGCTGTAAAATAATGACAAGGATCAAGTTCATAAATTGAAATACAAAGTTTCCTAAAACTTTCAAAAATATCTGCTAATAAAAGCACATCACTCTTAAGATAGAGAACCATATAATCTTCAAGTTTTTTACACTTGAAGTGATCCCATTAGAAGCAATGATCATGCCACTAATATCACCCTGGTCAAGAGAAATGAGGGAACAAAATGTGGTAGAAAACTAAAAAGAAACTACTGTTATGACAATAGCTGAAACCGAGTAATTAAAAAGGCTAAAGAAAATTTGTGTTAAGTTTTTTATTTCAAAAAGTTTTTAATGGGATAATATGTGAGCCTCCTGTGGTATTTGTGGTATGTCGTCTTTGAATCCAAGCTCAATAGCTCGGATATTTAAAGCTAAAATAATATGCGCGATGGTCTGCGCACTCCCCAATGTACCATTCCGTTTTCCGTCCTGGATTTCAAAACGCAAAGCTTCCTGCAACTCCTTAAGCTCCCAGCACGCGGCAGAGAACTCCTCCATGTATATTGAAAAAATATTAAATATATTCTGCATGTTGCTGGCTCTTTTGTATGATTGTTCAAAAATAATCTGAACAGAAAACTCAGAGAACAATTGCTTTTATAGAGGTAGTAGAAACTCTAGGGGGATTCAATATATTGGTTATTGGTGCCACTGATTTATAAAAGAAAAAAGAGACAACATCACATTCAAGAATTGAAAACAAATTATTCCATAGCTTATCTATAAGTTCTAACTACTTCAACCCTCTATCAATATTCACAATGCATTTTTGCATTGTTGGTATATTTTACACTCCCGGTATAAAAATTGTTTTAAAATTAATAAAAACCATCCACAACCACCAATACCGGATGTGACAAATCAATCCCAAACCTTCAAATCTTGCCAGCAAAATTAAAAATTCAGAACAAAACATGGGTCGCATCCTTACTTTCCAGTATAGCTTTAGCTATGCACAATCAATTTTCGGGATGTGACGAAACGCAATAAGAACAAGATATGTTTCAAAACAAAGCAAATATCGGACGAGGCCAAATTCTCTATTTTACATAAAAAAAAACCCAACCACCACCATTTGTCAATGAAATCTATAATACAAAAGGAAACCTATTCATTTATTTCATTTCGTCTTCTGCACATATAGTTTCTAACCTTCACATTCTGACTGTCATATCAATGCCTATCATGCTAATCTGTAAAATTTCATGCTCATACCCAATCTATGCCCAAGCAAATATCGAACGTGATAAAATTCTCTATCGTCAAGTATTAACAAATTACCAAAATCTCTCATTTTCGTTCTAAGATCTATCAACGGATCGTATGTATTGTTCAAAATACACACAGCTTCAATTTTTAACAACAACAACAACAACAACAACAACAACAACAACAACAACAACAACAACAACAACAACAACAACAACAACAACAACAACAACAACAACAACAACAACAACAACAACAACAACAACAACAACAACAACAACAACAACAACAACAACAACAACAACAACAACAACAACAACAACAACAACAACAACAACAACAACAACAACAACAACAACAACAACAACAACAACAACAACAACAACAACAACAACAACAACAACAACAACAACAACAACAACAACAACAACAACAACAACAACAACAACAACAACAACAACAACAACAACAACAACAACAACAACAACAACAACAACAACAACAACAACAACAACAACAACAACAACAACAACAACAACAACAACAACAACAACAACAACAACAACAACAACAACAACAACAACAACAACAACAACAACAACAACAACAACAACAACAACAACAACAACAACAACAACAACAACAACAACAACAACAACAACAACAACAACAACAACAACAACAACAACAACAACAACAACAACAACAACAACAACAACAACAACAACAACAACAACAACAACAACAACAACAACAACAACAACAACAACAACAACAACAACAACAACAACAACAACAACAACAACAACAACAACAACAACAACAACAACAACAACAACAACAACAACAACAACAACAACAACAACAACAACAACAACAACAACAACAACAACAACAACAACAACAACAACAACAACAACAACAACAACAACAACAACAACAACAACAACAACAACAACAACAACAACAACAACAACAACAACAACAACAACAACAACAACAACAACAACAACAACAACAACAACAACAACAACAACAACAACAACAACAACAACAACAACAACAACAACAACAACAACAACAACAACAACAACAACAACAACAACAACAACAACAACAACAACAACAACAACAACAACAACAACAACAACAACAACAACAACAACAACAACAACAACAACAACAACAACAACAACAACAACAACAACAACAACAACAACAACAACAACAACAACAACAACAACAACAACAACAACAACAACAACAACAACAACAACAACAACAACAACAACAACAACAACAACAACAACAACAACAACAACAACAACAACAACAACAACAACAACAACAACAACAACAACAACAACAACAACAACAACAACAACAACAACAACAACAACAACAACAACAACAACAACAACAACAACAACAACAACAACAACAACAACAACAACAACAACAACAACAACAACAACAACAACAACAACAACAACAACAACAACAACAACAACAACAACAACAACAACAACAACAACAACAACAACAACAACAACAACAACAACAACAACAACAACAACAACAACAACAACAACAACAACAACAACAACAACAACAACAACAACAACAACAACAACAACAACAACAACAACAACAACAACAACAACAACAACAACAACAACAACAACAACAACAACAACAACAACAACAACAACAACAACAACAACAACAACAACAACAACAACAACAACAACAACAACAACAACAACAACAACAACAACAACAACAACAACAACAACAACAACAACAACAACAACAACAACAACAACAACAACAACAACAACAACAACAACAACAACAACAACAACAACAACAACAACAACAACAACAACAACAACAACAACAACAACAACAACAACAACAACAACAACAACAACAACAACAACAACAACAACAACAACAACAACCTATCAAACGACGACACGCTGACCCGCATCGATCCTTTGCACTTGAATCTTTCCACCTTTTCCAATTTTCAAGCAAATATAACATTTCCTTAACAGATTATTTTCAGAATCCTCTGTTGATTTATATTCGTAAATATTAGTACTTGGCTATTTAGGGAAATCTATATAGAATACCTATCAAACGACGACACAGTGACCCGCTTCGATCCTTTGCAGTCATAAATTTGCTTGTAGATTGGAATTTTCTAAAAACCACTTTCATTCGTTCTCACAATCTACACCTTTTTTATTTACAAACAATCCAACATTCCTTTACCTTTAACTTCACTCTTTACACCTTTACCTTTACCTTTACCCAATTTTCTAACAAACAAAACATTTCCTTAACACTTTATTTTCACAATCCTCTTTTCATTTATCTGTAGATTTTAATACTCGACTTCACGACATGGTGTCCCGTGTCGATCCCTTATACAAACAACCATAAACAAATTACATTGGGTTTTATCACTCACTAATAAAATCATTTATTTATTCACACTTTCTATTCCTCATACATTTACCTTTTTTCAAATTTTCAAATATTCTAACGTTTAACGGATCGGTCCCAAGTGCACCTATTCCTACTAACAAAATTATTCAATTCTTCATATCCACGCGCAGCAACTTGAACTGCAATTATTGCATTATCGAATTCCCAGAAAACAGCACAGACGACCTCAACGACGGTCATCACCCCAACATCGGCGACAGGTCGTCAGCACTTTTACAACAGCAGCAGAGGTTTCAATTAAGATAGGTAGTTGTAAGTTATTCAGTTCAATTTTGTATTTTGAAGTGTTAATAAAGAATAGAAAAAAAGAAATGAAATTCTTTTTTTTAAACCAAATTAATTTAGTTTAAAATAACTGGCGCCCATACGTGGTTTTTTTGTTAAAGTACAAACGAAGTAAGTCGACCTAAAGTAGCTCGCCTCGTAAGACACTATCAAGCATTAAGCCGACCTAAAATAGCTCGCCGCGTGTGTTAAGTTAAAGTGTACCAAGCAACGCAACCAACCCATCAATAGAAGTCAATCAATAGAAAGACGAACCACGAGGGAGTGTAAGAATTTTTACCCTAGTAGCTGACGCAAAAAGGACAACGGAAACCTTACCAGCGTGGGATGATCTCCAAGATCTTTATGTAAGAAAATTATTTTAAGAAACAAAAAGTGAAATTATTATTTTGTCTGAAACCAGAAATCAAAATCCTAATCAAAGAAATTATTTTAAGAAACAAAAAGTGAAATTATTATTTTGTCTGAAACCAGAAATCAAAATCCTAATCAAAGAAATTATTTTAAGAAACAAAAAGTGAAATTATTATTTAGTCTGAAACCAAGAATCAAGATCCTAATTAAAGAAAATATTTACAGAACAAAAGTGAAACTATAATTAAAGTATTTAGAATTTTGCACATTAACGAGCAAAAGTAGTTAATATAGATTCAAAACAAAACCAAATAGCTTTTATTGTCTAGTAGCTTTTATGCGATTTATAAGCATTTTATACAAAAATTAAGATAATTTGAAACATAAGAGTTGAAAAGAACATTTTTCAAAATTCCGAAACACGAGAAAGAAAAAAGACACAAAAAAGCAATCATGACAGAACCTACAGGTTCTAGCAATACATTACCAAATATTCCACTTCCAAATTTTAACCTTCCCCCCCAAACCCAAACATATCCAATCCAAATTCAGCAAGTGCTACACCCGAATTCGAGGCACTCGTCACTAGCATCGTTTCAAAAGTCTGCAATGACCAATGTAAAAACATTGTTCAATCTATTATAAATCCGCATGCCAACTTTTACAAGGGCGTAGAACAAAGTATTGACGTGCAATATGCAGGAAATTTAGGTGAACTAGATAAAGTACCCGATGTGGTACGATCAATTAGGGAATTCTCAGGGAATCCTGGCGAATACAGCTCTTGGCGAAAGAGCATAGAAAGAATCCTAAGCATTTACAACCATCTTAGAGGCACACCAAAATACTTTGGTATCCTCAACACAATAAGGAACAAAATTGTAGGTAACGCAGATGCGGTTTTAGAATCATACAATACGCCGTTAAATTGGGAGTGCATTTCCAAATGCCTCACTATCCACTATGCCGACAAGCGCGATTTAGGTACCCTTGAGTACCAAATGACAACTCTTTCACAGGGTAATAACAACATCGAACAATATTATCAAATGGTATACCAACATTTGACATTGATATTGAATAAAATCTCTAGTATGGACATTTCTACAGATGCCATGCATTTGTTAACAGACACCTACAGAGACAAAGCTCTCGATACATTCATCAGAGGCCTTAAAGGAGACCTACCTAGATTGTTGGTTATTAGAGAACCCGCAGATCTTCCTCAGGCTTTATACTTGTGCCAAAAATTGGACAACCAACAATTTCGCACACAGCACGCTAATATTCCTAGCAGAAAACATACTCCCGAATTACCACCTCGAAAATCAAACCACTATCATCAAACACAACTATTCTACCCTCATTTAGCACATGTTCCTCAGTATCCCCCACGTCGGTCCCATTACCCGCAATACTCCCAACAGCCTCAACAATTTTATCAGTATCCTCCACAAAATCCTTTTGCACAGCAAAACCAATATGGTCCACCCCGACCAACTGCCCCAAAACCACTTCCTAGACCAGAACCTATGGAAATCGATTCAAGTTTACGTTCAAGAGGAGTAAACTACATAAATAGGCCAAAGTATCAGAATCATTTATACAACAAAAGGCCAAACGATCAAAATATTACAACTCCATCTACACAAGCACACCCACCGAAAATTCAAAGAAATTTCCACTTGCCAACTAATCCAGTAAATCCTAATTCCTATCCCGAAACAGTAATCAATCCAAACCTTGAACTAACTAATAATATTGAACACTATTATCAACCAAATATCAGTGATTATAACTCTTTAGTAAATGCTATGAGTACAGTGAACATCGGAGATGAATCTTTAGATGAATATATTGAAAAACAAAGCAATTACTATGAACAATTAAACGATTATGCAGACATCCATTTTTTAGGTTAACAAGCTCGTCTTTGCCATACTTCGAATGTAAGACGAGCGACGGTAAAATTTTAAAATTTCTAATAGATACAGGGTCAAACAAAAACTACATCCAGCCAAGCCTAGTAAAGAATCCAATTCCGAATAACGAAAACTTTTTTGCAAACTCAGTTGGCGGTCAAGTCGAAATAAGCCAACATACTATGATAAATCTTTTCGGTATTAATAACATTCAAATACAATTTTTCATTCTTCCCTCACTCAAATCCTTCCATGGAATCCTGGGCAACGACAGCCTTAAGGATTTGTCAGCTGTCATTTTTACAAAAGAAAGTTATATGCTTATTAAAAATAAGCTTAAAATCCGATTAAAACAACAAATTTATGAGTCAATAAACTCCGTCACTATCAGAGACAAACACATGTCCGAAGAAAGCAAGTTTAAGCTTCGCAAGCTCACCGATACACACTCTGATCTATTCGCCGAACCGGATGAAAAATTAACTTACACCACAACGGTGAAAGGAAAAATTAGAACCTCGACTAATGAACCAATATATACGAGATCATATCCATACCCTATGTCCTTAAAGGATGAAGTCGAAAAGCAAATAAATCAATTGCTTAAAGACGGCATCATCAGACCTTCTCGGTCTCCTTACAATGCACCAATATGGGTTGTACCCAAAAAAGTTGATGCATCTGGCGAAAAAAAATTTCGATTAGTAATCGACTATCGAAAATTGAATATGGTCACTATCCCCGACCGCTATCTGATACCGGAAATAAATGAAGTTCTATCCCAACTCGGACAAAACAAAGTCTTCTCAGTACTCGATTTAAAAAGCGGTTTCCACCAAATCAAACTACACGAGAACGACATAGAAAAAACAGCCTTCTCCGTAAGCAACGGAAAATACGAGTTTGTACGACTCCCATTTGGACTGAAGAATGCTCCGTCAATTTTTCAAAGAGCATTAGACGACATATTACGAGAACACATAGGAAAAATCTGTTTCGTCTATATAGACGATATTGTCGTCTTCAGCAAAGACGAAGAGTCACACTTCGAAAACCTTTCAATGATTTTCAGAACTCTACAAGAAGCCAACTTAAAAGTACAAATGGACAAATGTGAATTTTTACAAACCAATGTAGAATTCTTAGGTTTTATTATTACACCCGAAGGAATAAAGACCAGCCCAAAGAAACTAGAAGCAGTAGAAAACTTTCCATGTCCAAATACACTGAAAGATCTAAGATCATTCTTAGGCCTGTCAGGGTTTTATCGCAGGTTTATAAAAGACTACGCTAAAATAGCGAAACCCCTAACAGTCCTTTTAAGGGGAGAGGATGGACGAACGTCCAAACATGCCTCAAGTAAAAAAGTCATAGCAATGAACGACGAAGCATTAGAAGCATTTGACAAAATAAAAAAATCTTTAACCTCGGAAGACGTAGTTCTCGCATATCCCGACTTAAAAAAAGAATTCCATTTAACGACAGACGCATCAGACTACGCAATTGGCGCTGTCTTGGAACAAGATAAGAAACCCATTACCTTCATCTCTCGAACACTTGATAAAACTGAAGAACATTTCGCTACAAACGAAAAAGAAATGTTAGCGATCATATGGGCACTCACTACTCTTAGAAATTACCTTTACGGTCAGTCAGTTGTAAAAATCTACACTGATCATCAGCCTTTAACTTATGCGCTGAGTAACAAAAACACCAACCATAAATTAAAACGATGGAAAGCCATACTCGAAGAGTATAATTACGAGCTTAAATATAAGCCCGGCAAAACCAACGTCGTGGCCGATGCATTATCAAGACCACCGATTAATAGCAATATAAATTCTTTAACTGTCACACAACATAGTGACGAAAGCTCAGGACAACGCCTTATTCAATTTGCAACCGAGCCTTTAAATGTGTTCAAAAATCAAATTATTTTATCAGAAGGACCTGTAGCATCCTATAATTTCGAAATAGTCTTCCCTACCTATCATCGACATACAATAGTAGAACCAGAACTTTCCGACGAAAAAATTATCAATATTCTCAAACGATATCTCAATCCATCCGTGATCAATGGCTTACAAACAAACGAAAGAATCCTGGGACAGATTCAAGAAATCTACCGAATTCATTTCAAACAATATAGAACTAGATTTTCCAGAAACATAGTCACAGATTTACTTGACGAGGAAAAACAAGAGTCTGAAATTATAAAAGAACATACTCGTGCACATAGAAATAGCAAAGAAAATAAACTGCAAATTCTGAACAAATTTTATTTCCCTCAGATGCGCCGCAAGGTAGAGAAAATAGTCAAAGAATGCAAAATATGCAAGGAACATAAATATGACAGACACCCCAGTAAACCAATGATTCAAGCCACTCCTATACCTACATACCCTGGTCAAATATTGCATTTAGACATTTATTTCACGAATAAACGCATTATCTTGACAGCCATTGATAAATTTTCTAAATATGCTTTAGTAAAGATCCTCAAATCAAGATCAGCCGAAGGTATAAAACAACCCTTAAGAGAATTAATCCTTTCATTTGGTGTCCCTGACACTATAGTCGTCGACAATGAAAAATCCCTAAACTCGAATTCAGTTCTTTTCATGTTAGAAAACTTTTTCAATATAAAAATATTCAAAACTCCTCCATATACCAGTACCGCTAATGGACAAGTAGAGCGTTTTCATTCAACACTATCCGAAGTGATACGTTGTTTAAAATCCCAAAACCCAAATTATACATTCCCAGAACTTCTGGACAAATCCATTCTCGAATATAATAACTCCATTCACTCAACCACAGGAAAAAAACCAATAGACATATTCTTTGCCAGACAGTTATCCAATAATCCCGAACAACTTGAAATAGAAAGAGAAATCACCAAAAACAAACTGATAGGAAAACAAGATGCAGATTCAGAATACCATAATAAGAAAAAAACTCCTGTTAAAAAGTTCTCAAACGGAGAAACCATTTATGTCAAAGTTAACAAAAGATTAGGAAATAAATTATCAGCCAAATACAGAAAGGAAATAGTAAAAGAAGACAAAAATACAACCGTCATTACTCAATCAGGAAAAACTATACACAAAAGCCT